>ML282020.1:6232-77335 GCA_005239495.1 Nicotiana undulata | reverse complement strand
AGACGGGATACTCACTGGGTACATATTTGTTTATATGTACTCACGCTGCACTTTCTTTCTTTTCTGCACTTGACTGTGCAGGTACTGAGGTTGGTCCGTCCGGTCGTCCGCCTGTTTGATAGATACTGACCGCGGCGTCGCTCCAGACGGTGAGCTGTCTTCTTGGCGTTCCCCTGACAGCACTTCTGGAGCCTTCTAGTTTCCTTTTTGCACAGTCTTTTGTCCCAGACTGCGGCTTGTATATTTTGTATATGTATTTTCCACAGTTGTATCTATGTAGCCGCCCGTTGACACTGTGACACTAGTCCTGGCACACACCCTTGTTGTAGTTATCGGGGTTATATGTATATTGGGCCTAGCTGTGGTTCAACTTGTTTCTACGGCCTTACCCCATGTTGTTATTGTACTCCGCACTTTCATTGTTGTTATTGTTCGTTGGCTTGCCTAACGCCACCGTTAGGCGCCATCACGACCTGGACCGGTTTTGGGGTCGTGACATATTTTATCTAAATAATTCCATCATTTTATTATCTAAATAATTACTAATTGCATCACAAATAATTTATAATGATTTATTACTTAATTTTTATCATTTATATTTATATTAAGCATTAATAATTTTATGCATAATTATATTTACATTTTTAAGATATAATTGCAATAACTTTACAATAATAGCCCATGCATGCATAATTACTTTATTTACTCAGAATATGACTTTTTATATTTTTATGATATTAAGTAATTATTTTAAATTATTTTCATATACAAATAACATTTGCATCATTTATTAATTATATTTTATAAATTATTTTATTAATTTAAGTGGTATTTAAAATATAGCCCTTTTAATTAAATTCTCGGACCTCCCAGCCCAATACTAACTAGCCCAACTATCCTAACCCATAACCCAATACCACAAACCCAACTACCCATACCCATAACTGTCTGAGTAACCCGCCCCACCTAAACCTTCAACCTCCTTTTAATATACAAAACCCCCAAACCCTACCTCATTTTTCCTCTCTTCTCTCTCACCCCCCCCCCCAAACCCTAGCCCCGTCGTCACACATTCCCACTTGATTCGCGGGATTTTTCTTCGATGCCATGCCTTATTTGGCTTCATCTCCTTACTGGTTATACAATTTTTATGTTATTTGATTTGTTTGACTCAAATGGCAAGTGAATCTCAAGAGATTCGAACCAGATTCTGGTTCAAAGTCTCTCATATTTTTGCTATTTCATCTATGTTCATCCTGGTACCTGTGAGTACGAATATTTCGTATTTTAGAGTTTCAAATCTCTGGTTCAAACCAGATTTGGTTCACTTCTATTTATTTTTCTATGAACCTGGCTATTTTCTGGATAAATCTGCTTAGATCTGAAACGATTTGGTGTTTGTTTTGGTATTTCCCCTTTTAAAATTTCGATGTTTCTGTTTCTTGTAGATTTATTAGTTTCTGACCGATTTTTACCCTAAAACTAGGGTTTTGGTTCCAACAGATTTTTGCAAAAATGTTTTAACATTTAAATGTTTCATCTCTGGTTTTCTTATTTATTTTTGACAGATTTTTGCTTGCTTTAATTAGTTCCATCTATATGTTTATTTCTTAGGATTTCCATTATTTGACCGTTTGTTCTACTGTTCTTGCCCGTTTTACCTTTAATTTTGTTGATTAATTGTTAAATTCATTTTAATTGCCTAAATTAGGGTTTGAAATTGGGCTTTCCTTTAGTACCGATATTTCCTTATTGGATTTTACCTATTCTTACCTTATTTAGACTAATGTGTGATTAATAATTTTTGCTATTTTCCTTAATTCCCTTACTGGCCTGATTTTTATGCTTTGATTATTAGAGCCGACCTATAATTGATTTTTGGACTTATTTCTTACTGTTGATACGCAATTTTTCCCTATATTATTTTCAAAATGCATATATATATCTTCAAAATAGTACATAAACATCAACTAATATTTTCCATAATTTTTGCATTTTCTAAGGATTTTTAGTAATTTATCCCAGTAATTTTATTATATAAATAATTACTAATTGCATCGCAAATGACTTTATAACAATTTCATGGCTTAATTTTACCATTTATATTCATATTAAGCTTTAATTACTTCATAAATAGCCACATTTTCATTATCTGAGTTATAATTGCAATAATAGCCCATGTATGCATTATTACATTATTTCACCAGAAAATAATTTTTTATATTTTTATAATATTGAGTAAATATTTTAAATCATTTTTATGCATGAAAATTATTTTTTATAATATGTTAATTATTTTTACAAATTATTTATTAATTAGTTGGGTATTTAACAAATAGCCCTTTTCAATTTCGTTTTAACTCAACTACACCAGCCCAAATATTTTAAATTCTAGCCAAATCCGCCCAGGCCCAATTCCTCATCCAACCCGTCCATTATCAAGACCAAATCCCGGCCGTTGATCTCAAAAGAGATCAACGATCCAGATTTTAGTTTCCTTTTTAATTAAGCACCCCCCCAAACCCTATCTCATTTCTATTTTCCGCCGTCTTCGTTTCCTAACCCCTCCCCTTCTCTCTCAAACGCTCCCCCTAAAACCCGATGTCACTGAAAAACTCCCCGTCCATGGGATTTTTGTGTAACTTTCGGCCCTTGCCGACCTTCTACATCTTCTAGTTGTTCAATTATGTCGATTTATGAGGGAATCTCGAAGAGATCCAAACTGGGCTTTGTTCGAAACCTTTTCATAGGCCTGTCTATGGCCGTCTCCATTTGTGAGTACTATTTTCTTCCTATTATAGTTTAAATCTATGGTCTTAGACCAAGTTTCCTTTTATCTCTGTCATTTTCGAAAACCCTAATTTTGTGGCTACTTGGGTCTGTTCACATCCTTGAAGATCTGAAACGTTTTAAAGGTTAGTTGGTATTTTTCTTTAAAAAATCTTTCTGTTTTCCTTATTATTATCCGATTCCAGTGTTTTATAAGAACTAGGGTTCGTCCTAAGTTCTCTTCAAAAGGTTTTCAAAACTTCTAAGTGTTTGAATCTGATTATCGTTTACTAGTTCGACCGAGTTCTTGTGTATATGCTTTAAACCCTAGGTTTTCTTTCTATTGCACTTATTATTTAAGCGATTCTTCCCGTTATTTGTTTATTTCTGTCAATCAAATATACAGACTGATTTTATTTAGGGTTCGAATTATATTTCCTGTTAAAATCAGTACTTCTCTGTGATTTCCCTATTTTCCTTATTTTATAACTTTAATTAGTACTACTTGCCCTAATTAGACTATTATTTTGATTTAGGGATTTAATTGACTCCTATATGGTATATAATTGATTCGTTTACCTTATTTGAACCCCAATTTGTACCGTTAACGGACTCTCCCCAATTTAAGGGGTTCTTTCCGGACTTTTCTATATGAATTGATTCCCCAATTAACTGACTGATTTATTTGATTATCCTATTTTATGAACTCTGATTTTACTCTTTACCTTATTTGTTTTACCTTACTAAGTGCTATATAAACTCTCACTCTGATTCTTCTTAAAACATGAACACTGAGAAGGAAACACATACACAAAAACTTTTTCTCTCTCTCTTTTCTGTTACTTGTTTTGCTACACTGTCTAGCCGGCTGAAAGCCAAGGCTAGACCAGTGAGTTATGCATACTTTCACCTTATGTTTGCTATCTGTAACTAGTATGTCTCCACTCCTATTGTCATTATGCTATGAATATTAAACATATATGCTTTCATGTCTGTCGCTCTACTTCTGTATTTAGACATATGTTTTTCTTGTTTATTGCTTTTAATCAGTATGGTTACTTCTAACATATGTCTTTCCTGTTTATTGCTTTAATAAGCATGGTTACTTCTGTATTCAAACTTCTCTCTCTCCTGTTTATTGACCTAAATCAACATGACTACTTTTGTTGCTATGTCTCATCCAGTGTTATGTAATCTGGATGTTATCAAACTTATGTGCTTCTTATTTATTTTTTTGCTCTTGATCAACATATCTATCCCTACCACTATGTCCTAATTCAGTGTTATAGAATCTGTTTGTAATAAGATATCAACTTGCCCCCCTGCCTGCTTTATGTTTTGTTAACTAGCATGCTTTCATTCCTGACCAATTTTTATGTGTTCCTGATTTAGGACTCCTATGTTTCTAACCCCTGCTACCCTTCTCTGCGTAGTTTTTTTGTTTTTAGCATGCTATACACCCACCTAGTGTTAATTGATGAATTAAGTCATATCTAGGTAATATGAAACTTTTCTTGAAGTGGTTGTGATCCTATTTTTGCCCATTGTTTGATTGCTGGAAATCTTTGTTTCAACTCAGAGTGTTGCAATGACTCTGTTTACTCCTATTTTATTTCTGAACTATTTTCCTAAAAGCTATTCCTATTTTCAACTCCTACTCTTAGACACTTAGGGTCCTGCCCCTCCAGTATGAGCACTGCCTAAGAGTCCATGAGACTCCTCCGAACTCTGACACACTAGGGCTGGATCTTCCAAATTTTGTTCACAAAACTGTTTTCTTTAAAGGGTTTCTGGTGTGAGCATTGCCCGGGGTCCCTGAGACCCTTGGGAACTTTGACACGCCATAACACCATGTGGTGTACTATGAGACACTGGCATGATTCAGACTTGGTTGACGGCCTGGTTTTCCAGGTTTATATTTGGGCCTATCTAGGCTTCCTATAGTATAGTAGTATCCACTCTATAATTCCTTTTATATTTGGTCTGTAATAATAATTTTTGAAAAAGACAAATATTGGGGATATTAGTAAAACATGGAGGGACTTTTATATATATAATTTTGTGGGGATCGGGTAGAAACCATGCTCATATGATTGTCTTGATTATCTACATGCCTTAGAAACCATTTCTATAGGATTGTTATGTGCATTAGAATTCATGTTTATAGGACTCATCTTATTGTTTGTTCTAAAATTTCTGTTCTAAAAATTATGCATTCTCAAACTCTTCTATGTGCATTAGAGATCATGTTTCTAGGACCTTTGGTTGCACTCGCTTAAATATCATGCATATAGTTAAAGCGTATAAAATCCGTTTCATCATTTAGCCATCATGCCCATAAGGAATAGGTATAAAACAATCTCAATATTTAGATATCATGCTTATAGGGATAAACTTGTAAAACAAGTTCTGTGGCGCTTGTGATCATTTTTCATCACTTAGACATCATGCTTATAGGGCCTTAACAGATACAAATATGCCCGCTAAAAAGCAGTCATTGGTTTATAATTATGATTCTGATTAACGTTTAGATGACATGTCTATGGGATACTTCTAACCCACACCTAGGCAAGCATGTATCTCAACTAAAATGCTGAAGTTTAAAACTGTGTTTTGTGTGACTGCTTATAAACTGCCCAGATTTAGTAAGGTGATAAAATCAGTAGGCAAAACAATTAGGTATTCACTGCCTCGCCATAATGAAAATGCTGCATATTTTGCTTTATGCTCATGTAGATATCCTGTTATAGGGACTTTAAAGCATTGAAAAACTTTTTGCTTGAGGCATGAAATTGTTTGCTTATTTGTGGAGATAAAAGTGAGCCTCCCCCCCCCCCTCCCCCCTTAACTGCTCCTTTTATGTGACAGTCCTACCTGTTTTGTTTGACGCCTAGTTTTCTATTTTTAAACACTATAGGTGAGTCTAGAAACGCCTTGAATAGAGGTCCTAAGAACCTCCAGGACCATAGCTAAGGGACGGGTAATGCACGCATAGAGTATGTATTCAATTAGAATTGCTTAAATAATAATCAAAGGGGAGGATAATATGCGTAACACCTCTATTTGAAGAAAGTTTACCGAGTATTGCACTGAAGTGATCCTATAGGCTAATAAACCTAGGACTCCTTTATTCATGTTTTGAAACAATCTTTATTTGTTCAAATTGCTTTATGACTAATTCACTTAAATTGAGTTTGGTCGGGACCCACCGTTGTGGACCTTGAGGGATGCCTAAAACCTTCCCCTCAAGGTAATTTCGAGCCCTTACCCAATCTCTGGTAATGTAAACCGGTTCATGAGTTATTTGCATTAGGTGTCCTAATGCACCTTAAACTCGTTAGGTGGCGACTCTTCAAAATTCCATACCCCTTCCCAACGGGAAATGAGTTGTCCCAAAAGATGTCGAAACCAGGACTCTGTGACAAAAATGGAGGCGCGACATCATGGCGACTCTGCTGGGGATAATTAGGCTCTTACCATGACAAACTTATTTATGTGAATTAGTCTAAGCATGCTTTACTTTGTTGATACATGTGCACCCTTTACCTTTATGTGAACTTAATTGTTTATTTTCAAGCATTTATGATTTCCTTTACTACGAAACTGACTTGTCTCTTTGTATTCTTTTCTTAACCGTCTTCCAATTATTATATATCGCATTTATTGCTTTTCTAACGTGCAAATACGTGACAACTGTTAATACCCAAGTTTTTCTCAAATTGTTTTTAAAAATTGCATATATACCTTTCAAAATCACTCCTTGCAGTAATTGATATTTTTCCATAATTTTCCGTATTTTTATCAAATTATTTTCCTGTTTATTGAATATTTTATGTTCCATAATTATTCATAATTATGCATAAATGATGTTATAAACAATTTCAAATCATTTTCTTACTCAATAGGTTATTTATATTGAGGTTTTATTATTTCACAAATTAGCCAATTTGGTATTATTTGGCTATAATTACAATAATTTTGCAATTATAGCCTAATTGTACATTTTATGCTATTTTAATTCAGTAATTAGTCATCCAATACTTTAAATACTAGTTACTTATATTAATTTCACTTATTTAGCCTTAATTTCATTTTATCTAATTATTAGCTATTTTTATTAATTATTTATCTATTTTTAATGGGTATTTAACAAATAGCCAATTTTTTATTTGAAATGCAACCTAAATTATACCCAGCCCAAACCCATCAAATACCCAACCCAGATCCTAAACCAACCCGACCCAATCCCAATTCAATATGAGCAGTTGATCATATTAGATCAACGACCCAGGTTATATTTTCCTAATTCGTTCGCAAAGAACAAAACTACTCTGCCCCCGACCTCACCCTAAGCCTATGCGTTTGCACCCCTGGGACGTGTTCGCGTAGAAGCACTGTCCAGTGCTCCGCATTAGCGTCTCCCTCTACGCGTTCGCATAGAGTAAAGCCCAGGCCACCATTATTTACCCTTCGTGTTCGCGAGCCCTTTGCCGCGTTCGCGAAGGGTATTACACCAGACACCAGCAAAACATCAAAAACACCAGATTTTTCCACTTTTAACACTCTGTTAGCTAACCGAAACTCACCCGAGCCCTCGGGGCTAAAAACCAAAAACACACACGACTCCCAAATCATCCTACTGACTTATTCAAGCATTTAAATCATTGAAACATCATCAAAATCATAGAATTAAACCTCAAAACTCTTAGAATTTTCTTAAAACTTCATAAAGCTCAATTTTTCCAATTTTGATCCGAAACACGTCATTTCAAGTCCGTTTTACACCAAACTTCACAGATAAGTCACATAACATATATTAAACTTGTTTCGGGCTCCGGAACCATAATACGGGCCCGGTAACACGGTTTTCACATAATTATTCATTTTCAAAAACCTTTATTATTTTTAGAAAACAATTTTTTTTAAAAATTTCATTTCTCGGGCTTGGGACCTCGGAATTCGATTCCGGGCATACGCCCAAGTCTCATATTTCCTACGGACCCTCCAGGACCGTCAAATCACGGGTCCGAGTCCGTTTACCAAAAATGTTGACCAAAGTCAACTTTATTCAATTAATTATTCCAAAAATTCCATTTTTATCAAATCACATACAAGCTTCCCGACTACATGCCCGAGATGCGCACACATATCGAGGTGAGATTAATCGAGTCTTTCAGGGCCTCGGAACATAGATTTAGCTAAAATAACTTAGGATGACCTTTTGGGACATCACAATCTCCACCTTTAAAACAAACGTTCGTCCTCGAACGGACATAGAAAAGTACCTGAGTTTGAGAAAAGATGGGGATAACGGCTCCTCATATCGGACTCGGACTCCCAAGTAGCTGCCTCGACAAGCTGACCTCTCCACTGAACACGAACCCAAATGATAATTCTTCCATCTCAACTGGCGAACCTGCCTATCTAATATAGCTATCGGCTCCTCCTCATAGGTCAAATCCTTGTCCAACTGGACACCGCTGAAGTCAAGAACGTGAGAAGGATCTGCAATGTACCTCCGAAGCATAGATACGTGAAACACTGGATGCACTGTTGATAAATGCGGTGGCAAGGCAAGTCTGTAGGCCACCTCTCCTACCTTGTCCAATATCTCAAATGGACCAATATACCTAGGGCTCAACTTGACCTTCTTCCTGAATCTCATCACGCCCTTCATAGGCGACACTCGAAGGAACACTTGGTCTCCTACCATGAAAGTCAAATCTCGAACTCTACGATCTGCATAACTCTTTTTCCTGGACTGAGTTGTACGAAGCCTATCTTGAATAATCTTCACCTTATCTAAGGGATCCTGTACTAACTCAGAACCCAATAACCTAGCCTCTCCGGGGTCAAACCATCCGACTAGAGACCGACATCGCCTACCATACAACGCCTCATACGGAGCCATCTGAATGCTCGACTGGTAACTGTTGTTGTAGGAAAACTCTGCTAAAAGAAAGAACTGATCCCATGAGCCACAAAAATAAATGACACAAGCTCGCAATATATCCTTTAAAATCTGAATAGTACGCTCGGATTGTCCGTCCGTCTGAGGATGAAATGTTGTGCTCAACTCAATCTGTGTGCCCAACTCTCGCTGAAATACTCTCCTGAAATGGGAGGTAAACTGAGTACCTCGGTCTGATATAATAGATAAGGGAACGCCATGCAATCTGATAATCTCTCTCATGTAGATCTTTGCCAACTTCTTCGCTGAATATGAAACTGACACAGGAATGAAATGTGCTGACTTGGTCAGCCTATCTGCCACAACCCATACTGCATCAACCATCTTCTGGGTCCGTGGGAGCCCAACTACAAAATCCATCGTGATACGCTCCCACTTCCACTCAGGAAGCTGGATCTGCTGCATCAAACCACAGGGTCTCTGGTGCTCATACTTGACTTGCTGACAATTCAAACACCGAGCTACATAGGCCACAATATCCTTATTCATTCTACGCCACCAATAATGCTGCCGCAAATCCTAGTACATCTTCGCGGAGCCCGGATGACTGGAATACAGGGAACTATGGGCCTAATGTAATATCAAATTGCGAATGCCATCAACATCGGGTACACAAATACGACCCTGCATCCTCAAAACTCCCTCAACATCAACTGTGACCTGCTTGGCACCTCCGTGCCGAACCGTATCTTTGAGAGCACATAAACAACGATCGTCATACTGCCTGGCACGAATAGGATCATACAAGGAAGAACGGGCGACGGTATGGGCCAAAACACTGCCATCCTCAGAAACCTCTAATCTCACAAATCGATTGGATAACGCCTGAACATCCAACGCCAAAGGTCACTCTCCAACTGATAAATAGGCCAACCTACCCATACTGACTGACTTTCAGCTCAAAGCATCGACCACCACATTGGCTTTTCCCGTGTGATAGAGAATAGTAATATCATAATCTTTTAGCAACTCTAACCACCTCCTCTACCTCATATTCAACTCCTTTTGCTTAAACAAGTATTGCAAACTCTTGTGATCAATGAATACCTCACACGGTACCCCATACAAATAGTGCCTCCAAATCTTCAAGGCATGAACAATAGCTGCAAGCTCCAAATCATAGACTGGATAGTTCTTCTCGTGGATCTTCAACTGACGAGATGCATAGGCTATGACCTTGCCATCCTACATCAATACCGCACCAAGTCTAATCCATGAAGCATCACAATACACGGTATACAAACCTGAACCTGTGGGAAATACCAACACTAGTGATGTGGTCAATGTTGTCTTGAGCTTCAGAAAGCTCGCTTCACACTCCTCAGACCATCTGAACTGAACACTCTTCTGCGTCAACTTGGTCATAGGGGATGCTATAGATGAAAACCCCTTCATGAACCGGCGATAATAGCCTGCTAGGCCTAAGAAGCTCCGAATCTCTGTGGCTGAAGTGGGCCTAGGCCAATCTCTAACTGCTGAAACATTCTTCGGATCCACCTGAATTCCCTCTGCCAATACAACGTGTCCCAAGAATGCCACAGAACTCAACCAGAACTCACACTTAGACAACTTGGCACACAACTGCCAATCTCTCTGAGTCTGGAGAGCAACCCGAAGATGCTGCTCATGCTCCTCTCGACTACGGGAATAAATCAAGATATCATCTATAAACACGATCACAAATGAGTCCAAATAAGGACAGAATACCCGATTCATCAACTCTATAAAAGCAGCGGGGGCATTAGTCAATCCAAACGACATGACCAAAAACTCATAATGCCCATAACGAGTGCGAAAAGCTGTCTTAGGCACGTTAGACACCCTGATCCTCAGCTGATGATAACCAGACCTCAAGTATATCTTAGAGAACACCGTAGCACCCTGAAGCTGATCAAATAAGTCATCAATCCTCGGCAAAGGATACTTGTTCTTGATAGTAACCTTATTCAACTACCGGTAGTCAATACACATCCTCATTGAGCCATCTTTCTTCTTCACGAACAATACTGGAGCACCCCAAGGAGAAACACTAGGCCTAATGAAGCCTTTATCCAACAAATCCTGTAATTGTTCCTTTAATTCCTTTAACTCTGGCGGAGCCATACAATACGGGGGAATAGAAATGGGTTGAGTGCCCTCAGCTACCTCAATACATAAGTCAATATCCCTGTCGGGTGGCATACCCGGCAAGTCAACAGGGAATACCTCTGGAAACTCACGAACCATGGGCACAGACTCTATATAAGGGACCTCAGCACTAGAATCACGAACATAGGCCAGATAGGCCAAACAACCCTTCTCGACCATGTGCCGAGCCTTCATATAAGAAATAACTCTACCAGAAGAATGAATAGGAGTCCCTCTCCACTCTAAACGAGGTACTCCTAGGAAGGCTAAGGTCACTATCTTGGCATGAAAATCCAAGATAGCATGATAGGTGGATAACCAATCCACCCCAATATAACATCAAAGTCAACCATATCAAGAAGCAAAAGATCAACCTGAGTCTCCATACCACCAATAACTACTACGCAAGCACGGTAGACTCGATCTAACACTATATAATCACCCATCGGTGTAGACACATGCACAGCATTACTCAAAGAATCACGGGGCATGCTCAAATAAGGGGCAAAATATGAAGAAACATAGGAGAATGTAGAACCCAGATCAAATAACACCGAAGCCTCTCGGCTGCAAACTGAAACGGTACCTGTAATAACTGCATCAGAAGCCTCAACATCAGGACGAGCAAGAAAAGCATTACACCGGGGCTGAGCCCCTCTAATCTGAACATCCCTGGGTCTGCCTGCTACAACCTGGCCTCTACCACTCGTGGCCTGTGCTCCACTTCTATGAACGTGACCACCACTTTTGGCACCTCGACCACCACCCCTAGCTGGCTGAGGGGGTAAGGGTGCACCTGCTGCGGGAACCAAGGCACGGGAACTCTGATACTGGGTTCCACTCGAAGCTCGGGGGCAATGTGCCCCGGGCTACCACAACTATAACAAGATCTCTATTGTTGTGGCTGATAAATCGGGAACTGGCCCTAACGACCCTGATAACCACTCGAGAGATACCTGAAGTGCTGACTGAAAAGATCGGGGTGGATGACCCCTACTGAAAGAATCCCTGCCTCCAATTGAGGCTCCACTGAATCTACCAAAATGACAGGGCCTCTTGTCAGCCCCCTGACCACCTCCCTGTGACAAAATCATCTCAATCCTCCTGGCCACATCGGCCGCATCCTGGAACGAAATATCAATACTCGACTCCCTGGCCATCTGAAGTCATATAGGCTGGGCCAAACCCTTAATGAACCTCCGAACTCTCTCCTGATCAGTAGGGAGTATCATCAATGCATGCATGGCAAGAGCGATGAACCTGGTCTCGTACTGAGTAACAGACATAGATCCCTGCTGGAGGCGCTCAAACTGCCTCCTAAGATCCTCTCGCTGAGTAATGGGAAGGAACTTCCCCAAAAATACCTCTGTGAACTAAGCCCAAGTCAAAGGTGCCGACCCAGCTGGTCTGGCTAAGCAGTAGTCCCTCCACCAAGTCTTGGCTGTGCCAGATAGTCGAAAAGTAGCGAAGTCAACTCCATTGGACTCCACTATGCCCATGTTCTGAAGAACCTCATGACAGCTGTCCCAGTAATCCTGTGGATCCTATGACGGTGCACCAGTAAAAGTAGTAGTGAATAACTTGGTGAATCTGTCCAGTCTCCACAGAGCATATGCTGACATAGCTGCACCCTCGGCTGCCGGTGCCACAATACCCGGCTGAGCTACTCCAGCTGTCTGAGGTGCTGGAGTATGAAACTGAGTGGCAACCTGCTCTGGGGTATGAATAACAGGAGTATGGGTCCCTCCCCCAGCCTGATATCCAGCTGGTGCAGTAGGAAGAAGACCTTCCTGCGCTACGCTCTCCATGAGTCTTACCAGACGGACGAGAGANGGCTGCTGCTCTAGGCTGAGCCCTTCCCCGGCCTCGGCCTCTAGCACAACCTCGTCCTCGACCTCGACCCCTCGTAGGAGCTGTAGCAGGAGTGTCGGGCTCCTGAGCGGAACCAAGGGAAGCACGCGTCCATACCATTTGCGAGAGAGTAGAACATAAACTCAATCAGTACTCAGAATTCATAACGCACGACAGAGATGAATAAATGTGGAGTTATCCTAACTTTGCAGCCTCTGGGGGAAAAGTACAGATGTCTCCGTACCGATCCCTCAGACTCTACCAAGGTTTTCCGTGAGTTGTGAGACCTAAGCAACCTAGGGCTCTGATACCAACTTGTCACGACCCTAAATCCCACCCTTCAGGCCGTGACCGCCTAACATTGAACCTGCTAGACAAGCCAACGTGTACAATTAATCTAACATTTGCAATCCAATTCAACAGTAGTAAGGAAAATACCTTTAAAAATCTTAGCAGAAATAATGAAACACTTTAGAATTTTTAACAGCGGAAATGTAATAAAAATTCAAAAATGCAAAGTGAAATAGTAAAATACATAACGTCGCATCAGCCCAAAAATGGGGTGTCACAACTCATGAATTATCTAAACAGAGTGCTAAATACAGAGTCTGAAAAGAAATACATAATTGTCTTTGGAGCTACAGAAGAAATAAGACAATAGGAGAACTAATGAACAGGAGAGGCTCTAAGGTCCACGAACGCTAGCAGTATACCTTGAAGCTCTGGGTGGACTAAAGGTGACTCCCTCAATGCGGTCCACCGGGTCCGGATGCGGGGTCTGCACAACATTAAGAAGTGCAGTATAGCATCAGTACAACCGACCCCATGTACTGAGTAAGTGCCGAGCCTAACCTCGGCCGAAGTAGTGACGAGGCTAGACTTGACCACAACGTTAACGTGCCCTATTTTACAACTCAAAGCATGGAAAAACAAGGCAAAAGATAGGTAGACAATTATGGGATACGGGAACAGTAAAGGGGAACAAGTGAAATGAAGTAGTTAAATTGACATATAGAAGTAAACAAGGGAGGCAATTTAACACAATATCTAACGAAACAAGTATAAATATCAGAAATGTAAATAATGGCACGACATCACCCTTCGTGCTTTTACTCTCTTCCTCACAATGGGATGTATAATGTGAAATAGTAATAATGATGGCATGACATCACCATTCGTGCTTTTACTCTCTTCCTCACAATACAATATAATCAAATATCATGGCACGACATCACCCTTCGTGCTTTACACTCTTCATCACCAAACAATGATAGATATGATGGCAAGGAGTACAACATAGTGAAAATACATTTCAACATCACCCGGCAAGGGGGAAACATCAATCAATAACACAACAATTGCCCGTCAAGGGTCTCAGCTATAACCAATCAATTCAAATATATCCTTAACAATTGGATTTTCAATCAAACCAATACTTCATAGGTTCATCAACCAAGATTTCCAACAATAACGGCTTCCAAGTAGAGACAAGTTCATAATATAACGAACATGGAAGTAATAACAAGATTTTTATCAAAATTAGACTCACGGGCATGCTTGACACACAATGCATAGGTAATTGTCACCTTACCTATGCATTGAACATGATAAACACTTAACACATAGCATACAATACCTATTCCCTCACCAAAGTTAGGCAAAATACTTACCTTGGGTCCAAAATATAGCAATCAACCCTCTAACACTGCCTTTGCTTTTGAATCCAACTCCGGAACAACAATATCTAGGCATAATTAACTTAAGTATATCAATAATAACTCAATAACACAATCCCATAGCCTAAATACACAATTCCTATCATTCTTCCAAATATTCCAAAATTCGACCCCGGGCCCGCTTGGTCCAAACACGAGGCTCGGACCAAAACCCGATCACCCATACCCCCACGAGTTCAGATGTATAATTTATTTTGAAATCCGACCCCAAATTGAGGTTGAATTACCCAAAATCCCATAAACCCTAACTCTACCCAAAATCCCTAATTTCTACCCAAATGGTTATGGAGGAGAAAATGGCTTGGAGGTCTTCAATGGGGGGTGGAGAAGAAGGAGGAGGTGAAAAATTATGAAATCCCGTATGGTTTTCTTTTTTTGGGGTATTTTTAATAACTGGGCAAAATTACCCTTCGCGTTCGCGGGCCCCTGGCCGCATTTGCGAAGGGTTAGCTGCTGGGACCTATGCGTTTGCGGAGCCAGGGCCGCGTTCGCGAAGGTCTGACTTCCTAGGCCTTCGCGTTCGCGAGCCTATGCCCGCGTTCGCGAAGAACAAAACTACCCTGCCCCCCGACCTCACCCTAAGCCTACGCGTTCGCACCCCTGGGGACGCGTTCGCATCTCCCTCTACGCGTTCGCATAGAGTAAAGCCCAGGCCACCATAATTTACCCTTCGCGTTCGCGAGCCCTTGGCCGCGTTCGTAAAGGCTATTACACCATACACCAACAAAACCTCAAAAACACCAGATTTTTCCACTTTTAGCACTCCGTTAGCTACCCGAGCCCTCGGGGCTCAAAATAAAAAATATACACGACTCTCAAATCATCCTACGGACTGATTCAAGCATTTAAATCATCGAAATATCATCAAAATCATCGAATTAAACCTCAAAACTCTTAGAATTTTCTTAAAACTTCATAAAGCTTAATTTTTCCAATTTTTATCCGAAACATGTCATTCCAAGTTCGTTTTACACCAAACTTCACAGATAAGTCACATAACATGTATTAAACCTGTTCGACTCCGGAACCATAATACGGGCCCGGTAACACGGTTTTCACATAATTATTCATTTTCAAAAACCTTTATTATTTTCAGAAAACAATTTTCTTTAAAAAATTCATTTCTCGATTCCGGACATACGCCCAAGTCCCATATTTTCCTACGGACATCCTGGACCGTCAAATAACAGGTCCGGGTCCGTTTACCAAAAATGTTGACCAAAGTCAACTTTATTCAATTAATTATTCCAAAATTTTTATTTTTATCAAATTTTCACATAGAAGCTTCCCGGCTACATGCCCGGGTTGCGCATGCATATTGAGGTGAGATTAACGGAGGCTTTCAAGGCCTCAGAACACAGATTTAGCTAAAATTACTTAGGATGACATTTTGGGTCATCACAGTTTCTTCATGTTTTTCTCCGAAAAGTTTCGTTTTTAACAATTTCAAAAGCTAGGGTTTCTCGACCCATTCTCAAAATAGTTTTCCTTTTTGATTTTTAGTCACCTATGCTGTGTTTAAACATTATCTCATGATTTCTTGTTGCCTGAACTGTTATGGTGAGACCTTAAATTTCTAGGTTGACCTCTATTATGTGTATCCGTTTTTTAAGACTATTTGTGTGTTCTTTGTGACTCTTGCTTTAATTCATTGCTATGACCTTTGATCTTCTGCTATTCTATGAGTGGTACTTTTTGTTGATCAATGACCGTTGTTTAAATGTTTAATAAATCTGACCATTTATCTCATTGATTATTCACCTAATGATTTGTACTGATTTTGTGTAAAGAATCCCCAGGCCTGTGATGCTTTCCTTGAATAGGTGATTCTGTATGTCCTTTGTAATTATGTACCCATTTCTTTGATTGCTTTCCACACTTATATGATACTTTCCTTAACTATATCGGATTCCCTATAATTGTAATTGCTTCCGAGATTCTTTCAGTTGATTTTCAAAACTAATACCCTAGTTTACTTTATAAATATAATGTTAGTTCAACTTTCCTTAATTATATACTATGTATTTGGCTCTTATTATGTGCCATATGATTTCCTTGTCCCTAATTAAACAAAATCAGTGTTATAAGTTGATTTCTTTTCCTTATTTAGCCCTGGATGCACCGTTTGAACTTGACTCCTTAATTGAAGGAGTCCAGTAATTTAATTGATACTAATTGGTTGTATTTCCATATTTGTGCACCCTTTACCTGTGTGACTACTCATTTTTCAAACTATATATACCCTGTCTTCTCTCTTTACACAAAAACACACTCTTGACTGACACTTACACTGATCTCACACACAAAACACTGAGTACATTTCTCTGAACTTTCTGTGTTTTTCATACACATCTCTTCTTGCTCTTTGCCTCTATTACTGACTACTCAGTCGGCTTAAAGCCAAGACTGAGTAATCTCTATTGATCTAGTGCTTCTACATACTACTGTCCTACTGCTGCTCTCTCATTCTGCACACTATTATCCTCTGCTGCTCTCTTATTCTGCATACTGGTGTTGCTGCTCTATCTCTTTGCATTTTGCTATTCTCTATCACTCGACTGGTATGTATCTAAGTTAGTTTTATAGTATCTCCATACAATGTGCTTTAGTTCTTGTTTATCTACTTATTGTTCCTTTTGTGCTTTATCTTGTGGTTCTACTGCCTACCATGTAATTAACATGACTTTATAATGTCCTTTCCCTTTTTCTATTCTGCTTTCTACATGTGATTCTCTATGATTGCTTAAGTCTTGTGAAATTAGCATGTCCCTGCTATTCCCCCTTTCTTAGTAGCCTAATATGTCTCATGTTTCTCCTGTGTGACTCTATGTGAGACTTATGCAACTAGTATGCTTACTTGTCTATGGGTTAAAGTCTCTTATCTCAACATGACCACTGTTACATGCTTAGCTTCCTATGTTATAAACATGCCCCCTCCACATGATACCCGAATGCTACATGGTTCTGATTACATGCCTAATATGTGACTCTGTGAATCTGTGTTGCTTTGTGACAACTATGTGGTAACTATGTGAATCTGTAACCTTATTCTACTGCTAACATGTGAATTATTTGTCCCAAACTCCTATCCCTACTTGTGTTTGTTCCTTTCCTGAATTCTCTACCTGTTGGATTGTGGTTGCATTTCCTCTCCCTTTTGCAAACTGTTTTACAAAACTCTTCATTATTCTCTGAAGTTATTTTCAAAAAGAACTGATGTTTCAAACTACTCTTTCAAACTCAACATTCTTTTAAACTACGAGCACTTCCCACTACTCTTAGACTTTAGGGTCAGCCCCCTTCGTGTGAGCATTGCCTTGGGTTCCTTGAGTACCCATTGAACTTTGACACACAAGGCTGGCACTCTAAACTGCACTTACTCATCCTTGGCTAGGGTACGTGGGTGTGAAGCACTGTCCAGGATCTTCTGAGGTCCTTAGAGACTATGACACACTTGGGTTGGAGACCATGGCATATGGCAAGTGGATCTGGTACTTGGGCCTACTGTTAGGCTCTCTATAGTATAGCTTCTTGATTTTCTTATTCAGTTGTGTAATTCATGCTATGCTGGTCTATAATAATTATTTGTAAACTAACTCCGGGGCTGGATAGTGAAAAAGGTGGGATTATGCATGTTTAGTATAAATCCGGGTAGAAACCCTGTTTAGGATTTACTTCAACTATGTGTGCAATAGAAATCATGTTTACGACATATTTTCCATGAATTAGTAAATCATGTTTTAGGTTTCTTTACTTCAGCATCTCATCACACTCATGATCATTTAGCAAATCATATTAACTATCAGTAATAGGCTGTTACAATTACTGCCCCGCTTAGAAATCCTATCCTAGTTAAATAACTATAAAAAATGGTTGTTAGGATAACACTGCCTATGCATATACATGAATGTTGCATATAGAAATTCTTCTTTAGGTTCGTAATAATAACCAATTATCAGTATTTGCATTAGATATCCTATTATCTTAGGAATTTACTCTCAGCATGCCTATATTTAAATACTGTACTAAGCATACCTCTAAGAACATCTAGAATTCACGTGATAGGATCAACAACTTAAATCACGTTTCTGTATGTTTTGGTTAATAAGTAAAATATCGTTAAAATAATTGATTTTTGATTTCTGCAAATGTTTGTGTATTCAAGAAAGCATGTATAGGTTTGCCTACATTATGCCTGTGTTTTAGATACCATGCCTATAAGACTTGCATCCATCATAGTCACATAATCACATGTTCACTAGAGCTAAGCCTAAAGAAGTGCATTCTGTATGTCTATTAAAACAGTATCTAGAACATTTCAAGACGCCTAGGTAAACTCTAGGAGCCAATATAAACCAGAAACTCTTTAACTAGAGTGGTCTAAAAATTGGTCATATACTTTTTCTGCAACTCATTAATCCTGTTGTCTTAATGCTGTATTCACACCTAAAATCCTGCCTTAGGTTCTGAAACTCGAGACTCCTTTATGTGCTTGAGTCGTGCTATTTATGTGTACAACCTGTGGAGGGATTTCTGAGCCCATATTTTCTCTTGTATGTTTCCTCTATATGTAGTCCTAACTGTTATTGTATGTCGCTTAGAGTTTATCCTTTAAACCTAGGGATCAGCCTAGTACTTCCCTTATAGGAATAGTAGTCCTAACTACCGTCTAGGAATGATAGAATGGGACGGGTAATAGCACGCAATAAGCTTCGTGACCAACACACGCGTTTTAAATACCTTAACGGGGTGGGAAGGGTAGAATATGGATATGATGACCGGTGCGCTAATACCACGTGTAGACCCTCTTCGAGGCGTGACATACCTGGTATTGCATTGATGTGATCCATATTGATTTAAAGCCTAGGACCTTTTCATTCAAATGATTTTACTTTGCTATTCTTTAAATTTCTTTTAATTTCAGTATTTACTTAAAATCCCCTCTTACGTGAGCCTTGCTTGTCATTTGTTTACTGTCCAAATTCACAAAATTACTTGGCTGGGACCCACAATTGTGGATCTCGAGGGGTGCCTAATACCTTCCCCTTGGGATAATTTCAAGACCTTACCCAATCTCTGGTAATACAAACTAGTTTATGAGTTAATTATTCTAGGTTCCCTAACACACCGTAAAATCGTTAGATGGCGACTCTTCCTTAAACCTCTTCCTTTAAGGAGTTGTCCAGAATGTCATGAAACCCGATCTCCGCGTACCTAACCCGTGCAAGGAAAAAGGGGGGCGCGACGACAACATGCTATTTACTGTTGCATAAATCATGCTCAACATCATATTCCACTCGTGCGTAATCAATCCTATAGCAACACTTGATGAGTGGTTGCGCTCTTCCTATATTTCACCCTTTAAATTCGGAAAGGCTTATTTGCAATAAAACTAGTCGATCAGCGGTGCAATCGACGGTTCCATGTCATTTCCCCTCAAGTTTTCCGCTTGAGGGTACCAGTCTAGACCTCCATAGTAACCTTACTCTGATTATAACTGTACATGCATCATGCTCAAACTTAGCTGGGTTAATATGTTTTCCACATAATAACCCCTTAAGACAAACCTTATCCAAAAGTCCATGGGGGTTTCCATAATCCCAACGGACGCAACCACGTTCTGTGCATTAATTTTGAGAACTAAATGCCAATATGCTAATAATGGATGTATAAATAGTCGAATCAGGAGGGGGAAGAGGGCCTAATCTTCTGGATTGGTGGGAAGATCTTTCCTCAAGTGACAAGAAACATGTGAGAAAAGTCCTGGGAAATTTACCTTCTCTGTTAGACATCCAACCAAACAACATGATGATTGAAGTTGCAACCATGTTCTGGGACAGTGAAAGGTTTGTGTTTCACTTTGGGACCCACTCCTAGAAGAAATAGGGGGATTTGCTGGGCTACCTTGGGACAACCCTGGTCTATTGGTGCCGGAAAATTGCAGTGGTAAGGGGTTTCTAAAGATGATGGGTCTGAAGAAGAATGCTGATTTGGAGTGCTTACAGAAATCTTATGTACCCTTTGACTACTTGTATGAAAGATACGGTCATAGAAAGTCCTACCGTATTTTCCATGATGATTTCTCTATCACTTCCCTGGGTATATTCACCACAGAGTTTTTGTGTTCGTTGTTTGCTTCCTGGGCATGATAGTGTTCCCAATGAAAGGGGAAAAAATTCACACTAGACTGGCTATGATAGCCAAAACTTTAATGGAAGGAATCGAGGGACAAACATACACCATAGTCCCTATGATTATAGTTGACATCTACTGGGCTTTGGACCGCTGCCAGAAGGGGTTCAACATTTCGAAGGTTGTAATATGTTGTTGTAGCTTTGGTTACTAGAGCATCTCCAAAAGAGTCAATACCGTCAGGAGTTTCCACGAAGGGTGTGGAATGATAACATATCCTTCCACCACCCTAAGAGGATGACTTATATCTCGGACAGGTTTTCGCAACACGAAAGTGCTAAGGAATGGGTAGAGTTCTTCAAAAATTTGACTGGGGATCAGGTCCAGTGGATGTTTGAATGGTTCCCTACTGCCGAGTTCTTCATCAGGTCTAGGGACGCTCCTCACTTGGTATTGATCATGTTAAGGGGGATATACCCTTATGTTCCCATAAGGGTTATGAGACAAGGAGGAAGGAAGCAGATCGTACCACGGGTCGCGAAGATGAGTCATTTCCTAGCAGATTTTCAGGATGAAGATATCCCTTACAGGTGCCAAGCTCAGCATATGTGGCACTGCAAGATTATTGTGGAGAAGGACACCATCAATCCAGACACGTACCATGCGGGGCATGCACCTTCTACCCGGCATGGTTTGAGGACAACTTAGCTGGGGTAGTGGAGCCAGGAATCGGTCGGGGAAACAGGGTCGTAGATGAAGATGATGAGACCCAAGCAAAGTACAACAAACTGCGCAAGAGGATTCATGACTCCGAGGTCGAACATCAGGAGATACACGAGACAAACATGAGATTGATTAACAAATGGAGGGAGATGGCTATCACCTCCAATGAAAGTGTAGAATATCTAGAGCAGGGATTGATGGAGGTGGAAAAAAAGATAAGAAAGAGGGTATCTGATTGCCAGAATGCTGAAGGAAGCAAAGGAGGACATCTAGCAAGGGTCTACCTGCTATTAGGCCTGCGAGAACTGGGGATCCTGGTCGAAGGAGTCAGAAAGATCAATCTTGGGGAAGGTCTTTCTAGGACCAAGTAGATTAGATTTATTTTTCTTTTCTAAATGTAATAAGGCCAAGTGCCAGTAGTGACTTATCTTTTATTATCTTAATGTCGTGTTGGATTAATCTATTTTTATATTAATGAAATGAGTCAATAATTGACATTTAAGTTCTCCAAAACAACTTGTCGCTAGGCCTACCTGGGGCACAACGAGGCTCCCAAGTTAGGATACGAATTTACAATTTTGCAAAATGTGTTTAAATACTGCAGAAACTCTTTTCAGGACTCTTACTGGCTTGGATACTGTTTTGTTTTTTTCTTTCTTTCTTTTGATTATTCTCATTCCCCAAAGGTTGGTTCGCGCATATTTGCATCATCAGCTTATCACACAAGATCCAAGGGCCCTCCACCTTTTCCTCATCCTAGTCTACCAAAAGTTAAAGGAAAAGCAAACATGGATGATTTGAAAGGTACCAGAAAAGACAACAATGCAAATGTTGAACATGCAGAAGCTTTCAATGGACGGGGTACTCAGGCCCCAAATGAAGCGGTTCACGGCTTGAGCAGAAAATACTAGAACTTCAGGGTGAGCTCAAGCAGGTCCGGAGCTTAGCAAACCTATCCCTCACACTCAACATTCCAGACGTCAACCACTCAAACACCCAGAACCCCGTACCACCTCAAAGCACACCCAACAAGCGCCCATAGAATTTTCCCGCACCTCACATACCAAATACCTCCACCTACATATCAACCATCACCTCCCAGATATTCCCAACCAGCCACTGCTTACCATACCTATAATTGTCAACCATCTTACTTTCAATCACCTCCAACTCGTCCAAACTACCCGAGACCCTGGCCTAACTTTGACCATAAATCACCCAAACAATACACCGCCATTGCTGAACCCATTGACCAATTGTATGAAAGACTGAAGGTTGCTGGTTACGTCACCCCTATTCCTGATGTGGCCATGGAAAATTCATCCCAATGGGTCAATCCAAATAAAACATGTGCATATCATTATGGTATGAAAGGGCACACCACTGACGAGTGCCGGACATTGAAAGATAAGATCCAGACCTTGATTGATAATAAGGTCATCCAGGTAAAGGAATCTACGCCCAAGGTCAGCAACAACCCCCTCCCAGATCATACGGGCGAAGGTATCAATATGATAGAGACAAATGAAGAATGGGATCCCGAGGGATCGATTGGACTTGTCAAAGAGGGAGACGATCCTAAGAAACCCGCAGTCACGCTCAATCCTATTATAGTGCACATACAACCTCCAGTTGAGGTTGAGGTAACCGCGTCAATTCCATTTGAAGTTGAGTTAGCACCGCCTGCAGCTGCACCTGTTCCATTAGAAGTGGAAGTAGCCATACCTTTCACAGTGACAGTGTCAACCACAGCGCCCTTCAGTACCAATGTTGTACCCTGGGATTATATGGCTGAATCTAGAAGAAAAGGAAAGACAAAAATGGAAGAATCCCGTGCCGCACAAGGGATGACCAGAACGGGAAGGGTCTATACACCAAAACATTTAGGGGAATCCAGTAAGCAGGTTGTCAGCAAACCGCCCATTATTGAAAGTGGCCCGGATGACCTCTGGAGAAAAGTACAAGCAAGGGAGTATTCTGTTGTTGATCATTTGAACAAGACGCCCGCTCAGATATCTATCCTGTCGCTACTACGAAATTCATAGGCACACATGAATGCTCTCTTAAAGGTGTTGAGAGAAGCATATGTACCCAAAAACATCACTGGTGGAGAAATGGACAATATGGTAGGATAGGTGCTGGAAAGCCACAAAATCACCTTTCACGAGGACGAGCTACCACCCGAGGGTTTGAATCACAACAGGGCACTGCACATTACAGTGCAATGTAAAGACAAGTTCATTGCCAGAGTTCTGATCGATGGATGATCCAGCCTCAATATTTGCCCATTGACGACACTGAAGAGGTTGAGCAAAGGCTTACATGGGATACGAGAAGGGACTATGAATGTGAAAGCATTTGACGGGTCTCATAGAGCTACTATTGGGGAGACTAATCTCTGTCTACAGATGGGGCCTACATGGTTTGATGTCGAGTTTCACGTACTGGATATATCTGCATCTTACAATCTACTGTTGGGACGACCCTGGATACACACTGCTGGGGCTTCAGCGTCAACTTTACATCAGGCTGTGAAGTTCGAGTGGAACCACCAGGAAGTGATTATTCATGAAGATGGGAGCAACCCCATTTACACTAGTCAGACCATCCCGATGGTTGAAAATAGAAAAAGGTTAGGTGGAGAAACCTACCATCGTATTGAACGGGTCAACGCAATTGAGAAGGATAATTGGTGGAGTAGCAAGATAGCCAGCATGCTAGCATGGAGAGGGTATGAGCCCGGTAAGGGGCTTGGTAAAAATCTTCAAGGCATCTCCAAGTTGATATAACCAAAGCGCCATGGCACTACCGTGGCGTGGTCCATACTATCCACTTGAGCAACCTATGCCACACATGAGTCAGACTTTCCATCAGGCCGACATTATATGGGGGTCAGAATAGGAAGAAGAATTGGCATCATTAAGCAACTTGTTCCTGGAAGATGATGACATGGACTTTTGCGTAATTGTTGAGGAAGAGGGGGAGCAAGGCCCTACCATCCGAGCTGTGGAGAGGGGAACATTCCTCAAGAACTAGGTTGTCAGACCATCCAGGGCCCGACAAGTACCTGGGTAGCAAGGCTGAACATCATTGTTTATTTTTTCTTTCTAAGAAAATGATTTCCATTTTTGGCATTTTGTTTTAAATAATGTTTCCGATGTTCCAAAACATTATTTAAATTATTGAAAATCACTTTTGTTTAAACGCTTTCAATAAATTGATGTTTATTATTACCACTTTCTCTCGTATTTTCATCCTTACAACATTACTATTTCCTATCTTGATGAACCGACAACTGTGACATGTAATGAAGCAACGCAACAAAAGGATAGTGATTCAGTCATACCCGAGGAAATCTTCAGAGAAGTAGAGGATTTTGAGAACAAGCCTAAGTCCAACCTAGACGAAACTGAGATAATTAACTTGGGAGAGTCTAAAATTGTCAAGGAGACCCGCATCAGCATTCACTTGTCACCATCATAGAAAGAAGAGTACACTCAGTTCTTGAAAGAGTATGAGGATATCTTTGCATGGTCATACGACGATGTGACTGGATTAATCACATCCATTGTGGCTCACAAGCTGCCCACAAACCCGATGTCTCCACCAGTAAAGCAGAAACTAAGGAAATTCAAGCCTGATATGAGCCTAAAAATCAAAGAGGATGTTACTAAGAAAATCAGGGCCAAGGTCCTCAGGGTAGTTGAATATCCAACTTGGCTAGACAACATTGTGCCAGTTCCGAAGAAGGATGAGAAGGTTAAAGTTTGTGTCGATTATCGTGATCTCAATAGAGTCAGCCCAAAGGATGATTTCCCACTTCCAAACATACAAATCTTAATAGACAATTGTGACAAGCATGAACTCCAGTCCTTTGTAGATTGTTTCCCCGGTTACCATCAGATCTAGATGGACGAAAAGGACACTAAGAAAACAGATTTCATTACACCATGGGGGTGTACTACTACAAGATGATGTCGTTCGGCCTAAAGAACGCTGGGGCCACCTACATGAGGGCCATGACTACAATTTTTCATGACATGATACATAAGGAGATTGAGGTGTATGTGGACGATGACATCATTAAATCCAAGAAGGCAACATATCACATAGCGGACTTGAGGAAATTCTTCGACGAATTGAGGAAGTACAAGTTGAAACTAAACCCTGCAAAGTGTGCATTCGGGGTCCCTTCCATAAAGCTATTGGGATTCATCGTCAGTTGCCAAGGGATAGAATTGGATCCATCAAAAGTCAAAGCCATCCAAGAGCTACCACCACCAAAGAGTAAGAAAGAGATGATGAGTTTTCTGGGATGGCTCAATTACATCAGCCGTTTCATAGCCCAGTCCACAGTTGTATGTGAGCCAATTTTCAAGATGTTGAAGAAGGATGCTGCAACTAGTTGGACCGAAGATTGTCAAATGGCTTTTGACAAAATCAAGGAGTACTTATCAACACCTCCAGTCTTGGTCCCTCCAAAGACAGGTAGACCATTGCTACTCTACCTTGCAGTACTAGACGGAGCCTTCAGCTGAGTTCTGGGGCAGCACGATGAGACAGGGAGAAAAGAACATGTTATATATTACCTGAGTAAGAAGTTTACTCCATATGAAGCACGGTACTCTCTGCTGGAACGTACCTGTTGCGCTCTGACCTGGATACTTTAGAATCTGAGGCATTACTTTTGTGCGTATACAACATATCTCATATCGAGAATGGATCCTTTGAAGTATATCTTTCAGAAACCCATGCCCACTGGGAAGCTGGATAAGTTGCAAATCTTGTTGAGTGAATTCGACATTGTTTATGTAACTCAGAAAGCAGTCAAGGGACAGGCAATGGTGGATCACCTTGCTGAAAACCCTGAGGGAGGAGAATACGAACCCCTGTAAATATATTTTCCCGACGAAGAGGTACTATTCGTAGGAGAAGACATTGTTGAGTCTTACGACGGTTGGAGAATGTTCTTTGATGGAGCAGCAAACTTCAAAAGAGTTGGCATTGGAGTTGTCTTGGTATCAGAAACTGGTCAACATTATCCGATATCTGCGAAACTCAGATTCCCCTGCACCAACAATATGGCAGAATACGAGGCTTGCATATTAGGGCTTAACATGGCTGTTGACATAAGCATTAAGGAGCTGCTAGTAATCGGCGATTCAGATTTGTTTGTGCACCAGGTACAAGGAGAATGGGCTACTAAGAATTCCAAGAAATTTCCATATCTGCACCATGTGTAGGAATTGAAGAAAAGGTTCACAAAGATAGAAATTCTGCATGTTCCCAGAATTCAAAATGAGTTTGCAGATGCATTGGCCACCTGTCATCAATGATACAACATCCAGACAAGAACTTCATCGATCTTATTCTGGTAAGGATCCATAACCAGCCGGCATATTATGCCCATGTTCAAGAAGAAATAGAAGGGAAGCCATGATTCCACGACATCAAAGAGTATCTGGGAAAAGAAAGAATACCCGGAGCATGCAAACCATACTCAAAAAACGCATGCTTCGAAGATTATCCAATCACTTCTTCCACAGTGGAGGAACCCTATATAGAAGAAATCCTTATTTTGGACTGTTGAGGTGTGCCGACGCGAAAGAAGCTTCTAAGTTGCTTTAGGAGATACATGTTGGGACCTGCGGTCCGCATATGAACGACTTTGTCCTGGAAAAGAAGATACTTAGGGACAGCTATTTCTGTATGACCATGGAGACATATTGCATCCGGTATGTTCAGAAGTTCTACTAATGTAAAGTACATGCAGATATGATAAAAGTGCCGCCAAACGAGCTTAATGCAACAAGCTAACCTTGGCTCTTTGTCGCCTGGGGAATGGATGTCATTGGTCCAATCGAGCCCACTGCCTCAAATGGGCATCGATTTATTTTGGTAGCTATTGATTACTTCATAAATGGGTTGAAGTCGCATCTTACAAAGCTGTGACTAAGAAGGTCGTTGCGGATTTTGTTCGCGACCGGATTATTTGTCGGTTTGGGGTTCCAGAGTCCATCATCACTGACAATGCCGTTAATCTCAACAGTGATATGATGAAATCCATGTGTGAGACTTTCAAAATCAAGCACAAGAATTCCACTGCATACATGCCTTAAATGAACGAAGTTGTGGAATCCGCCAACAAAAACATCAAGAAAATAATAAGGAAAATGGTAGAAAATCACAAGCAATGGCACGAACAACTACCATTCGCCTTACTGGGATACCGTACCACAATCCGCACATCAACCAGGGAAACTCCCTATCTGCTGGTTTATGGTACCGAAGCTATCATTCCCGCTAAGGTATAAATTCCTTCCTTGAGAATCATACAAGAATCTGAACTCAGCAACACAGAATGGATAAAGAGCTGCTATGAGATACTAGCCCTCATAGATGGAAAGAGGATGAATGTTGTATGTCAGGGTCAGCTTTATCATAACAGAATATGCAGAACCTTCAACAAAAGGGTCAAGCCAAGACTGTTCACACCGGAACAGCTGGTGTTAAATAAAATCTTCCCACATCAAGATGAAGCCAAAGAGAAATTCTCTCCCAATTGGCAAGGTTATTACATGGTTCACAAAGTTCAGGCAGGAGGAGCCCTCATACTCACAAAAATGGATGGAGAAGTCTGGTCAAAACCAATCAATTCAGATGCAGTCAAGGGATATTATATGTAAATTGTTTATGTTTTCCGCATATGATGTAAATCGAACTACGCTCGACCTGATTCCCGTTTAAGAGAGGATACTTAGGCAGCAGTGTGGGTTCGGTCAAAATTTAATAAACTTTATATTTTTCCCCATAATCAGAAACTAGGGGAGAATTTTGAAGAGGGCCCTGAAAATTCTGAAGCAAGTTCAGTTGTCGCAGCATATAGAGCAGTCAGAAATGTTGTCCATTTAAACTGGGGCAGAATTTTGAGGAGGACCCTCAAAATTCTACAGCAAAAGGAGTCGCAGTGTCTTTAATCGTGTCACATTCACTGGTTCATCTAACCAATTTCTAAAACTATATTTTATTATATCTTTGAAAGTTATGCATGCCCGCTGTTGAAATAAACTCTGTTTAGAGTATGTTGGCCCCAATAATTTGAACAGGGTCTTCAGACAGTGCAAAGAAGATCAAGCAAGTCGACGGAGGCACGAACCAACCTCCCCATTACAGAACTCACAATTTTTCATTGAATGCAGGAACAAGGAATATGCACACCTTGGAATCACAACCTTCATAACAACAAAAATACTGAATCCATTTCCAGCTAAGAAATACTCTGCTATCATCTATTATCTGTTCTATTTGCATTGGGACTAAGCGCTGTCCAAATCTTGCATGAGGCTAAGCCCTGCCTCCATACTTGCACAAGGCTAAGAATTTCCTTCTATTTGCATTGGGACTAAGCCATGTCCCAAATTTTGCATGAGGCTAAGCCTTGCCTCCATACCTGCACAAGGCTAAGCATTGCCTTCTATTTGCATTGGGACTAAGCCATGTCCCAAATATTGCATGAGGCTAAGCCTTGCCTCCATACTTGCACAAGGCTAAGCATCGCCTTTTATTTGCATGAGACTAAGCCCTGTCTCAATCCTGCATGAGGCTAAGTCATGCCTCTCCATATTTGCACAAGGCTAAGCATTGCCTTTTATTTGCATGAGACTAAGCTCTGTCTCAAAATTGCATGAGGCTAAGCCCTGCCTCTCTATCTACATAAGGCTAAGCATCGCCTTTTATTTGCATGAGACTAAGCTCTGTCTCAAAATTGCATGAGGCTAAGCCCTGCCTCTCTATCTACATAAGGCTAAGCATCGCCTTTTATTTGCATGAGACTAAGCTCTGTCTCAATCCTGCATGAGGCTAAGCCATGCCTCTCCATATTTGCACAAGGCTAAGCATTGCCTTTTATTTGCATAAGACTAAGCTCTGTCTCAAAATTGCATGAGGCTAAGCCCTGCCTCTCTATCTACATAAGGCTAAGCATTTCCTTCTATTTGCATGATACTAAGCTTTGTCTCAAACTTCCATGAGGCTAAGCCCTGCCTCTCTATCTGCATAAGGCTAAGCATTGCCTTCTATTTGCACGGGACTAAGCCATGTTCTGAATCTTGCATAAGGCTAAGCCCTGCCTCTACATTTTCCTAGGCTAAGCATTGCCTTCTACTTGCACGGGACTAAGCCCTGTACCAAATCTTGTATGAGGCTAAGCCCTGCCTCTCTATCTGCATAAGGTTAAAAATTGCCTTCCATTTGCATGAGGCTAAGCCCTGCCTCCCTAATTGCATAAGGCTAAGCATTGCCTTTACTTTGCATGGGAATAAGCCCTGTCCCGAATCTTGAATGAGTCTAAGACCTGCCTCCATATTTCATAAGGCTAAGCACTGCCTTCACCTTGCATTGGACTAAGCACTGTCCCAAACCTCGCACGAGACTAAGCGTTGTCTCCCTCACACTACCCATTTTTCTTATCTCGATCTAAGCTCTGCCTACAACTTCATACAAGACTAAGCCTTGTCATGTTGCTTCTAGCATCATATTTTGCACTTCATGGACTGAAATATCGCCAACTTGTCCGAAGGCGTCATAGTCCGAAGGCAACATCCTTATAGCCGGAAGACACCATGCCATGGCCTGGGGATCTCTCAAACTTGCATATCATTAATCAAAGGCGTCATGGTTCTGAGGCACCATTTTCATGTCCCGAGAACTTCATCTCATATCCTCCGAATCTCTTACCGCAAATTCATGGCCCAGGACATCATGGTCTACGGACGTCATCCTCAATCGTCCAAAGACAACTCTCATGGTCTGAAGGGAATTTGCATCATGTTTAAATTTATGTAAAGATATATACTTGTAGTACATCTTTATTTGCAGGTAACTCGATGAGCAACCATTACCCCAGCAGGAGCAGTCCTGCTCCAGTTCCTTCACACTATCTCAGACCTAACCGCTCACCATAACCGTTTCACCCATTCAAAACCTTATGTTTGTTCTTGTGATAACTGCATTGGTATATTTCGCCGGTGAATCTAGAACTACACACGACCTGATTCCTGTAAAACCAGGGATATGTAGGCAGCTCGGAAACCAGAGTGTGGCATATTTTTACCCGACAACTCTTTCATCCTTCCCGAGTAAAGAGGGGCAGCTGTTGATACCCGATTTTTCCTTATATTATTTTCAAAATGCATATATATCTTCAAAATAGTACATAAACATCAACTAATATTTTTTTCATAATTTCTGTATTTTTCTAAGGATTTTTAATAATTTATCCCAATATTTTTATTATATAAATAATTACTAATTGCATCAAAAATGACTTTATAAAAATTTCATGGCTTACTTTTACCATTTATATTTATATTAAGCTTTAATTACTTCATAAATAGCCACACTTACATTTTCTGGGTTATAATTGCAATAACTTTGCAATAATAGTCCATGTATGCATTATTACGTTATTTCACCAGAAAATACTTTTTTATATTTTTATAATACTGAGTAATTATTTTTAAATCATTTTTATGCATGAAAATCATTTTTTTAATTTGTTAATTATTTTTACAAATTATTTTATTAATTAGTTGGGTATTTAATAAATAGCCCTTTTCAATTTCGTTTTAACTCAACTACACCAACCCAAATATTTAAAATTCTAGTCAAATCCGCCCAGGCCCAATTCCTCATCCAACCCGTCCATTATCAAGACCAAATCCTGGTCGTTGATCTCAAAGAGATCAACGGTCCACGATTTAGTTTCCTTTTTAATTAAGCACCCCCAAACCCTATCTCATTTCTATTTTCCGACGTCTTCGTTTCCTAACCCCTCCCCTTCTCTCTCAAACACCCCCCCAAAACCTAGTCGCCATCACCGGAAAACTCCCCGTCCATGGGATTTCTCTGTAACTTCTGGCCCTTGTCGGCCTTCTTCATCTTCTGGTTGTTCTATTATGTCGATTTATGAGGGAGTCTCGAAGAGATTCAAACTGGGCTTTGTTCGAAACCTTTTCATAGGCATGTCTATGGCCGTCTCCATTTGTGAGTACTATTTTCTTCCTATTTTTGGTTCAAATCTATAGTCTTAGACCAAGCTTACTTTCATCTCTGTCATTTTCGAAAACCCTAATTTTGTGGCTACTTGAGTCTGTTCAGATCCTTGGAGATCTGAAACGTTTTAAAGGTTATTTGGAATTTTTCTTTGAAAAATATTTCTGTTTGCCTTATTATTACCTGATTCCAGTGTTTTATAAGAACCAGGGTTCGTCCTAAGTTCTCTTCAAAAGGTTTTCAAAACTCCTAAGTGTTTGAATCTGATTATCCTTTACTTGTTCGACTGAGTTCTTTTGTATATGGTTTAAACCCTAGGTTTTCTGCCTATTGCCCTAATTATTTCAGTGATTCTTCCCGTTATTTGTTTATTTCTGTCAATCAAATATACAGACTAATTTTATTTAGGGTTCGAATTATATTTCCTGCTAAAATCAGTACTTCTCTGTGATTTTCTCTATTTTCCTTATTTTATGACTTTAATTAGTACTACTTGCCTTAATTAGACTATTAGTTTCATTTAGGGATTTAATTGACTCCTATATGGTATATGATTGATTCGTTTACATTATTTGAACCCTAATTTGTATTGTTAATGGACTCTCCCCAATTTAAGGGGTCATTTCCGGACTTTTCTGTATGAATTGATTCCCCAATTAACTGACTGATTTATTTGATTACCCTGTTTTATGAACTCTGATTTTACTTTTTACCTTATTTGTTTTACCTTACTAAGTGCTATATAAACTCTCACTCTGATTCTTCTTAAATCACGAACACTGAGAAGGAAACACACACACAAAAATGTTTTCTCTCTCTCTCTCTTTTCTGTTACTTGTTTTGCTACACTGTCTAGTCGGCTGAAAGCCAAGGCTAGACCAGTGAGTTTTACATACTTTCACCTTCAGTTTGCTATCTTTAACTAGTATGTCTCCACTTCTATTGTCATTATTCTATGAAGATTAAACCTATATGCTTTCATGTCTAATGCTCTACTTCTGTATTTAGACAAATGTTTTTCCTATTTATTGCTTTTAATCAGTATGGTTACTTCTGACATATGTTTTTCCTATTTATTGCTTTAATAAGCATGGTTACTTATGTATTCAAACTTGTGTCTCTCCTTATTATTGACCTAAATCAACATGACTACTTCTGTTGCTATGTCTCATCTAGTGTTATGTAATCTGGATGTTATCAAACTTATGTGCTTCCTATTTTTTTTTTTTTGCGCTTGATCAACATATCTATTCCTGCCACTATGTCCTAATTCAGTGTTATAGAATCTGGTTGTTATAAGATGTCAACTTGCCCCCCTGCCTGCTTTATGTTCTGTTAACTAGCATGCTTTCATTCCTGACCAATTTTTATGTGCTCCTGATTAAGGGCTCCTATGTTTCTAACCCCTGCTACCCTTCTCTGCGTAGTTGTTTTTTTGTAGCATGTTATACGCCCACCTAGTGTTAATTAATGAATTAAGTCATATCTGGGTAATATGAAACTTTGCTTTAAGTGGTTGTGATCCTATTTTTGCCCAATGTTTGATTGCTGGAAATCTTTGTTTCAACTCAGAGTGCTGCAATGACTCTGTTTACTCCTATTTTATTTCTGAACTGTTTTCCTAAAAACTATTCCTATTTTCAACTCCTACTCATAGACACTTAGGATCCTGCCCCTCCATTATGAGCATTGCCTAGGAGTCCATGAGACTCCTCCGAACTCTGACACACTGGGGCTGGATCTTCCAAATTTTGTTCACAAAATTGTTTTCTTTAAAGGGTTTCTGGTGTGAGCATTGCCCGGGGTCCCTGAGACCCTTGGGAACTTTGACACACCAGAACACCGTGTGGGGTACTATGAGACACTGGCATGATTCAGACTTGGTTGAAGGCCTGGTTTTCCAGGTTTATATTTGGGCCTATCCAGGCTTCCTATAATATAGCAGTATTCACTCTGTAATTCTATTTATATCTGGTATGTAATAATAATTCTTGTAAAAGACAAATATTGGGGATATTAGTAAAACAGGGAGGGACTTATATATATATATATATATATATATATATATATATATATATATATATATATATATATATATATATAAATAATTTTGTGGGGATCGGGTAGACACCATGCTCATAGGATTGTCATTATTATCTACATGCCTTAGAAACCATGCTTTATAGGATTGTTATGTGCATTAGAAATCATGTTTATGGGACTCATCTTACGGTTTGTTTTAAAATTTCCGTTCTAAAAATTATGCATTCTCACACTTGTGTTAGAATTCTTGTTTCTACGTCATTTATCAATTCTGCCTTAATAATCATGTTCTCAAACTTTCCTATTTGCATTTGAGATCATGTTTCTAGGACCTTTGGTTGCACTCGCTTAGATATCATGCCTATAGTTAAAGCGTATAAAATTCGTTTCATCATTTAGCCATCATGCCCATAAGGAATAGGTATAAAACAATCTCAATATTTAGATATCACGCTTATAGGGATAAACATATAAAATCAGTTCTGTGATGTTTGTGATAATGTTTCAGCACTTAGAGAGCATGCTTATAGGGTCTAAACAGATAAATATCTGCCCGCTAAAATAACAGCCATTGTTTTACAATTATGATCCTGAATAACGTTTAGATTACATGTCTATGGGATACTGCTGACCCACACCTAGGTAAGTCTGTAGGTCAACTAAAATGCTGAAGTTTAAAATTGTGTTTTTGTGTGACTGCTTATAAACTGCCCAGATTCAGTAAGGTGATAAAATGAATAGGCAATCTGATTAGGTATTCACTGCCTCGCCATAATGAAAATGTTGCATATTCTTCTTTGTGCTCACGTAGATATCCTTCTTAGGACCTTTAAAGCATTGAAAAATTGTTTGCTTGAGGCATGCAATTGTTTGCTTATTTGTGGAGGCAAATGTGAGCCCCTTAACTGCTCCTTTTATGTGACAGCCCGACCTGTTTTGTCTGACGCCTAGTTTTCTCCTTTTAAACACTATAAGTGAGTCTATAAACACCTTGAATAGAGGTCCTAAGCACCTCCAGGACCATAGGTAAGGGAAGAATAATGCACGCATAGAGTACGTATTCAATTAGAATCGCTTAAATAATAATCAAAGGGGAGGGCAATTGGGTAGTAAAGGATATGATGACCTGTGTGCTAATGCTACGCGTAACACCTCTATCTGAGTAAAGTTTACCGAGTATTGCACGAAAGTGATCCTATAGGCTAATAAACATAGGACCCCTTTATTCCTATTTTGAAATAATCTTTATTTGTTCGAATTGCTTTATGACTAATTCACTTAAATTGTATTTGGCCGGGACCCACCGTTGTGGACCTCGAGGGATGCCTAACACCTTCCCCTCAAGGTAATTTCGATCCCTTACCCACTCTCTGGTAAAGTAAATCGGTTCATGAGTTATTTGCATTAGGTGACCTAATGCACCTTAAATCCATTAGGTGGAGACTCTTCAAAATTCCATACCCCTTCCCAACAAGAAATGAGTTGTCCCAAAAGATGTCGAAACCCGAACTCCACGAGGAAAAAGGGGGCACGACAGTTACCTTATTTAACCCAGCTCTTAACTATTGATTGATTTCGTATAAGGATTTCCTTGAATTAAGTGGTACTTTACTCGATTCTGTTCGGTTAATTGATCCATGCTGACCTTAATTTATTGTTAATTTATTTTCATACCTTATTTGTGTATGATTGGTTCCTTACCTTATTAGCTTACTTCATTGTGTGCTATTTAAACCCCTTCCTTGTTCTAATTTTCATAATGCTTTACCTTGAGAAACAACTTTTCAACTGAACAACTTTACTATTCTCGAACTCTCTGTTCTCACAAAACTTAAGCTCCCTCTTTACTCTCTTGTTCTGACTTCATCTTATTTGGTCGGCTGAAAGCCAAGGCCAAATTCTCTTAATTCTAATTGCTATTGCATTCTTGTTTGCTCTCTTCTCAACGGGTATGCCTTAACTCTTACTATTTTGTTCTCCATGCTTTATTTGATTATCTATATCAATCTTCATCATGATTATGCTTGCTATGTGACCACATGATCCCACTTAGTGATAATGCTAAACTAAGTTACCTTCAATAATGTGAAACTCTTCCTAAGTCAAGTTTTAGGTTCCCTATTCTAAACTTTGCTAGATACTGCAAGCATGTGATTAATATTCATGTGTCTTGTCTGTTTACTGATTGTTTCTGTATTTAAGCCATGATTTCTCTAATATTTAACTTAATCAAATGCCAATCTGCTTGAACTACATGATGAACATGAACTTTGTTTGTGAAGTTCTGTTTGCAACTCTGTATTCTGAGTTTGCTTGCTTCTGAAAATTAAACTATTTTTTAAAACCTTCCCCCCTCCCTTTACCCTTTATGCAATGATTTTTCAAACTTCTACTCTTAGCTATTTAGGTTCTTACCACCCCTAATGTGAGCACTGCCTAGGGTCCTTGAGACTCCTCTGAACTTTGACATATTGGGGCTGGTCTTCCAAACTTTTTATGAACTATGTTTTTGAGTATGGTTCTGGTGTGAGCATTGATCGAGGTCCCTGAGGCCCTTGGGAACTTTGACACACTAGAAACCTAATTTTATGTGCCATGGGTGGACCACTATTATGCTCTAGAGTTGCTATGTTTGAAGGCATGGTTCCCAGGTTTATATTGGTCCTATGAAGGCTTCCTATAGTATAATGGATATTGTTATGTAATTCATTCGATATTTTGGGTTGTAATAATTTCTGTAATAACATATGTGGGTTTAATTAGTGAAAGTTGGGGGGGGTTCCTCCTATCGTTGTTAAACTTGGGTAGAAATCATGCCTCTAGGTTTAATTATGTTGATCAAATCATGTGAGTGCTATTACTTGTCCAGAGATCTTGCTTATAGGATTTTCTGATTGTTTAATTCTGTATTTTTACGCTTGCATATTAGAGATCCTGTTTATAGACTTCTTGCATTATAAATCCTGTTCATAGGATCCACACATATTTTTAACTCACCGTGCATTAGTGACCATGTTTGTAGGATTCTGTATGAAATAATAACCTTTCCTTGGCAATCTGCTTAAAATTCTGCCCACATACAGTTGTAGATATCATGCCTATAGGGTGAAATAAATCTCAAACCTAGAAAACATGCCTATAGGATTTAAAATTAATAGATATCATATTTATAGGAGTTTAAATCAATTTTGCAATTAGAAAGCATGCCTATAGGATCTAAAAGAGATAAAAACTTGTCTTTATGAGTTAAAATCAGTAGTTCACTTAGAAACCATGTTAAAGGTGTATAATTAACAAACTCATAGAAACCATGCCTATAGGGTTCTGTTAATCTTCTCTGAGTTCGACCAATTCTGATTATCACTTAGGCAAATCTGTAGGGATTGCTAATGATTCTGGGCCTAAAATTGTGATATCTTGCTGCCTGGGAGTGCCCAGATTCATGCTTACTAAAATCAGTAGGAAAACTAATAGGTCTCGATGCTCGCCTTAATAAACTGCTTTTTATGTTCTGTTTCTGCTCATATAGATATCCTGCCTATAGGACTCTAAAATTAACAAAGTTTTGCCGATTCAATTGCGTGCATTTGTTATTTATGTGTGGAGGTCAATGTGAGCCCTTATTTGTTTCCTTACATGATAGTCCTACTTTTATTTTGTTTGTCGCCTAGATTTCTCATTTTTAAATAACATAGGTCAGTCTAGAACCACCCTAAATAGAGGTCCTAATACCTCCAGGGCCATTGGTAAGGGACGGGTAGTGCACGCATAAGGAACGAGTTAGAAGCTATTAGAACGCTTAGGTAACAACTGAAATATAGTAATTTGGTAGTAAAGGAGATGATGACCTGTGCGCTAATACTCTGAGTAACACCCCAACTTGGTGAAGTTACAAAGTATTGCATGGAATAATCCTACAGGCTAAAAAACCTAGGACCCCTTTAATTATGTTTAAAGTAATTTGTATTTGTCCACATTGTTTTTATTTTCCTTTTATACTAATTCACCTAATTAAGTTCGGACGGAACCCACCATTGTGGACCTCGAGGGCTGCCTAACACCTTCCTCCCAAGGTAATTTCGATCCCTTACTCGATCTCTGATAATGCAAACTAGTTTCATGAGTTAACTGCTCTAGGTGCCCTAACGCACCTTAATTCGTTAGGTGGAGACTCTTCAAATCCCTTACCCCATCCCAAAAGGAAGGAAGTTGTCTCAGAAATGTCGAAACCTAATTTCGCGAGGAAAAGGGGGCGCGACACCTCCTCAACAACAACTTTGGTTTTGTCGGCAACAACCTCAGCTCCTTCAGTCGTGGACTCGTCATTTTTCCCTTTATGAAATCATCAGCTTTTAACTCTTTTAAGATGTGGTTCTTCAAGTAGAACTTTGCATCGGCGAGGTGTGACGCAGCCTCAGTGAATGTCTTGTCATCAGCAACTACCTTCTTCTCAACTACACCCCCATAGTACTTCAAACATTAATGGTATCTAGATGAAACCACTTTATTTTCATGTATCCAAGGCCTTCCAAGAAAGACGTTGCACGAAGTCTTTCCATCGATCAGATGCAGCCATGAACTTGATTGCATATCTTCAACGATGATTCCCAACCTGATCGCACTTATGGCTCTTTTCCCCCTTGGTTTAATCCCCGAATCATCACGCGAATTCCGAGAGTTCATTCATGGGAATGCCAAGTTCTTACATAGTGAGAATCGGCAAGATGTTCACTGAGGATCCTCCATCAACCAAAATTCAATTTACTCTTTCATCACACATATTGCCAACAAGGTATAATGGGCGGTTATGAGAAGTGTCACCTAGTAGAAGATCATCATTCGTGAATGTAACTTTTTCCTCACAAGCATTAAATTCTTGAGGAATGGACTCAATTAGCTTTTCTAAAGATGGTACCAACGGTAGGTCATCACTCTTTTCTTCCCCTTTGCCAACATGGCAACGAAAGGCTTCAATACCATCATAGGAAATCTTCGTGCGGAACCAACTTGGAAAGAACTCCTCCAAGGTCATTGGATGACTTGGCCTTTAAGGGTGGTGCACTTCCATTTTTGCCTTCTTCAAATGCTTAACCGGATTCTGTTTCCTTGCTCTTTTTACCATCATTTTCCTTGTTGGTTCTTCTATCGATTTTTTTCGTGGTCTCCTTTTGTGGCGCCTACGACGAGTCACCAACCTCCAACCTTCATCATCATCAGGTTGATCAACTTAAACTTTGTATTTCTCTAGTAATTCTTCATATTTACTTTATTTAAAAGTACATCATTCATCTGGATTGAATGAGCCAAAGGTGGTAGACTTGCTTTCTCACCCTCAATCACGATATTCTTTTCACTAGCTAAGTCTACAACTTTGTCCTTGAAGACAAAGCACTTCTCCAGAAAGTGGCTCACAAGTCGATGGTATTTGCAGTAATTTGGGTCATTCATTTTCCCAGCTTCATTTGGACGCTTCATCTCCGGAAGCTCAATGAGATTTAGCTCGAGGAGTTCTCCAAAAATTGGTAGCGCATCAGAATCTAGAAATGGGTACTTCTCTTGCATTTCTTTTAGATTCAACTTTCCACTTGGCTTATCTTGAAAATAAGTAGATTTCTACTCTGCTTCTTGCTTACCTTCGTTGTGAACTTCACAAGTGATTTGTTGACATTCATAGCTTCATTGTTTTTAGATATGGGTACAAACTTGCTCCATTTCTTGACTTCTTGCTTGTATTTCCCTTTGTAAGGCTCATATAGGCAGCCTTTCATTTTCAGTGGAGGCCATGCTCAAATCCATGTCATGGGAACGAGTCGCAAGTTCTTCAAATGGTCTAGGCTAGATAGCTGCAAATGTAGCGCAGTCCCCAATGCATGACTTGGATGCACATCCCTATGCCTGAAGCTTCAATAAGCCTCTCTTTTCAGTTTAGGATTGCATTCCTCCAATGATTGATAAAGTCAATATTTCATTGATGAGTGTTTGTAAGTTCTATCATACTCACAGTACGTCTTGTTCTATAAAAGCAATTCAGTAACTCTTGCTCTAGTTGATCCTGGCTATCAATAGATCCAGCCTCGAGGTATGTGTACCACTCAAAAGCATTTCCTTTTAGCAAGCGGATAAACTGCTAGATGTTGTAATCTCAATAAATTCCAGCATTTTTGCACGTCTCAACGAAGTGCGCGATATGTTGCTTTGGATTACCTTTACCATAAACCTATTGAAACTTTGGAGGTTGATAGCCAGCAGGAATCTTCAACTTATCGATCCTTGTAGTGTACGACTTTGCGTATATACGAGAGGAATTGGCAACAACTTCATACTCATTCTTACTAGTTCCTTCAATGAACTCCTTCAGTTGATCGATTGGAGTCATCCCTTCAGATGAGACCAGGATAACCTTAGCGGATGCTACTTGTCTTGGGGGAGAATCACTCTCTGGAACTTCTGGGAGCTTTCTAGGTGCATGGGTGGATTGTTCTTCTATCAAGATTCCCACCATGTCTGTTAGCTTGTCAATTTTAGCATCTTGATTTTGCATGCACTTGGTCAACCCAGCGATTGCTTCCGTCAAGTTTTCCAACTTCTCCTCCATAGATGAAGCGTTTGTCACCATGGCTTACATGATTGTTGTGGACGATGGAGAGTTGCATGGATTGTCACACAAATTGATCCTCGATTGGATCATGATATGCGGTGTAAGTGGAGAGTATCCATCACTTAAAGTATCATCATCTTCCTTCACAGTAGAGTTGTTGGATCTATAGAGGTTAAGCAGAGCTAGAGTTTTCTTAATCGTTTTAGCAACATCGCTTCCTTCGTCGGGTAGATTTGTAGAAGATCTTTATCCTTTTGAGAATGAAGATCCAAAAATAGTGGTTGATGCAGACAACACTTGGGGTGCTTGTTGTCCTAAAGAGCTTGCTTGGCTCCTCTTAACTGGTCCAAAGCTTCCAAAGTTAACATCGAGGATGCCTTCCACATCAACATAGAGCCTAGAATTAGCAGCCTTGGTGAAAGCTGATCTGGAGTTGATTTTCTTTGAAGCCATTTCGATGTTCTTTAACTTTGGTGATTGAAAAGTTGAGATAGAGGTAGAGATTGTACCATTGGGCGTGGCAGAATTGGTAGACAATAATTTGCGTCAAGAAAAAACTCGACACTGAAAAAAATTGCAACAATCGTAGTATTTGATTTCAAATAATTTGAGTGTTACAATCTCTATGATTCTTATTTTCAATAGTAAATAAATTCAAGGGCCTTTGATCTTGATCTTGAATATATATTAGTTTCCACGAACGATGATTCTTGAATTCTACTAGCAAGAACTTTGATTTGAACTCGTACTCCCTGAGCTTTGATTTGTTCTTCGTTTTTGAGCTTGTACTTTATTTCTTAAAGCTTGAAACGTGAAGAGAAATTTGTGGTGTTTGATCCACGAGATCTCTCTTGCTTCTTGTTACAACTTCTGGTGTCTTTTCTGAGTTATGAAGACCCATATTTATAGTTTTGGGATGGAAGAGTTGCGATGAGAACAAACTATTTCCGACCAATCAAATTAAAGTGTGACAAGGCCGCATTTCATTGGCCAGAACATGTCATTTGCATACATGACGTGGTTTTATTGGCCTTTTAATTTGGCTTGGCATGCTTGTCATTTTTACACATGGCACGATACTATTGGCTCTTTCATTTGACTTGGTGTTACATGTCATTTGACACGTGGCACTAAATTGGCCTCTGGGAAGATGACATCTTGGTCTTAATGAAATAGGCTCATCACTTATTGGTAGCCCAATGGATTCAGACTCATATATCTTGGACTTATACAATTATTCTCATTGTATTAGCCTATAATATTTATTTGGACTCATATAATCCAATCAATTTTTTTAATCTAATTTCCATAAAATTTGGATGCCTACGGTTTTATAACTATATATTGTGCTCCTTTATCTATCTCTTTTATCTGAATTTAGCAAAGAAATTTTATCTGAACATAGAAGTGCTTTAAGTTTCTTCTTGCTAGTAAAACAATCAAGTTTCGCTTCAAATGATGCCTAAACCGAGTTACTAGGTACAAATAAATGATTTATTTTTTATTTTCGTAAACCCAACTGATCTAAAAAAAACAATATATGATCCCTATTGATTATTCACAAAAGAATTGCACTTAATTCTTTCATGTATATTTATTTATATAAAGATATATTTTAATATTAATGATAGTATTTTACAAATCGTATCCAACATGACTCGACATACACGTGCAATATTGGGAAAAAATGATATCTCCCGGGAATAATATTCACGGTAAATGACAATAACACAAGAGAGTAACAACAACACTAAGTCTTTTAATAGGGTAAAATATAATACCTGAGCGGAGAAATATAATACCACTAAAATATTACAGCCTGATAGTGTCAAGAGACTACTACAACTTCAAAAGAAATAACACGCTTTATTTTAAACAACTCACTAGTATATTACTCTCACTCACTATTTATCTCACAAACTACAATATGTGGATTACTCTCTCTAACTCTCTGTTGGTTCTCTAGATTTGGTGTACATGAAATGAAAGTGAGGGCCGCTATTTATAGTTAGCCTCACCACCCAAAGTAGCCAATCAGATTTGGCTTTACCAATTATTATTGCAAACTGCCAACTTGCTTCAGTCGTCTATATGCAACAACAAACAATTCGAAATACCTCGACTTTTTTAGAACAGGTCCGAGTCAAATAGCAATAATTCGAAACACTTCTTTTTACACTATTTCGGAAATTAGGTGTCAAGATGAGAAAAGGCGGAGAATTTTTGAATTCAAAAAACGAAAGGCATTGACCAATACATTTATTCTATACAATAGGAATTCCAAGCTGTAAAAGGCAATGTGAATTCCTACGACTCCTCTCACTCTCAGGAACGGATTGAACAGCAGTTGTTATTGCAACTTGTTGACATCTTATCTTCTTATTTTTTTATTTCTTTTTATTTAGATTAGTCCCACAAATCTCCCCCTTAATTTTTATTTTTCTTTTTCATTCCAAGTCTTGACTTCAATCTCTAAAAATCTTCAAATTTGAGAAGTTTTGTAGAAATGTCTGCAACTTGATCATGAGACTTCACATATTTGAGTTCTACCTCCTTCTTGGCAATGCATTCTCTTATGAATTGATACCTTGTGTCTATATGCTTGATTTGATCATGATATACCGGATTTTTGGCAAGTGCCTGTGCAGACTCGTTATAAATACAAATTTCGGTAGCTTCAATTTGTGGCAAATGGAGTTCTTTCAATAATCATTTCAGCCAAATAGCATGACACTCACAAGATGTTGTATTCAGTTTCATAAGTCGACAGAGTAACAATTGATTGTTTCTTGAACTCCAATAAATAACACAATCACCCAAGAAAAAACACAAAACCAGTTGTGCTTTTTCAATCATCACTATCTCCCACATAATCACTATCACTAAATCCTATAAGGTTCAAGTCATTAGAAGAAGAATAAAATAATCCAAAGTCGATCGTACCTTTTAGGTAATGAAGAATTCTTCTAGTGACCTTCAAGTGAGTGGAGGTAGGAGCTTCCATGAAGTGACTTACTACTCCAACTGCAAAGAGTATATCTATCCTGGTATAAGTCAAGTGCCTCAAACTTCCAACAAGACTTTTGAAAAATATGGGATCCAATTTTTCTTTTTCTTCAAACTTGGACAATCCCACTCTCCATCAGTGTGTACACGAGGTTGCAATCGAGCATGTTGAACTTCTTCAATATCTCTTTTGTATAAAAAAATTTAAGAGATGAAAATTCTAGCCTCCATTTACTTCACTTCTAGTCCCAGGTAGTATGACATGAGCCCTACATCCATCATGTCGAACTCACGAGACATATCTTTCTTAAAAGCTTCAAACAAACTTGGGTTATTACCCGTAAAAATAAGATCATCAACATAAAAACAAATAAGTAATATATCACCATTAGTATGAACTTTAAGTTAAAGAGCATATTCATGGAGACAACAAGTAAACCCATTATCTTGAAAATAATTATCGATGCAACTATTCCATGCCCGCGTGGCTTGCTTATATTGTAACGACCCGACCGGTCGTTTTGAGATCTAGCGCGTCGCTTAGCAATTGAGATCCATGAACAACTTTATTTCATGTATTGTGACTTGTGCATATGGTCAGAGTTGAAATTCAGGAAGTTCGGAGTTGAATTGGGAGGGAAATTCTCATTTCAGAAGCCTTAAGTTGAAGAAATTGAGTAAGACTGGGATTTTGAGTAAACGACCTTGGAATCAAGATCCGAAGGTTACAGAAAGTTCGTATGATGATTTCGGACTTGGGCGTATGTCCGGATTGGGTTTTGGATAACCCGGGAGCGTTTTGGCGAATAATGTGGAAGTTAGCATTTTGAAGGAATTTCTTAAGCTTGGCTTGAAGCGCATTTAAGAGATATTGATGTACATTTGGGATTCCGAGTCTGGGAATAGCTCCGTATGGTGATTCTGAAGTTGGGAGCATGATCGAAAGTGAATTCGGATGTCCGAAGGTCATTTTGAAGCCATTTGGCTAAAGATAGAAAATTGAAGGTTTTTGAAGAATCCGACCGAAAGTGGAAATTTTGATACCGAGGTCGGAATACGATTCTGAAAGTTGGAGCAGGTCCGTAATGTCGAATATGACTTGTGTGCAAAATTTGGAATCAATCGGACGTGATTTGATAGGTTTCGGCATCGGATGTGAAAGTTAGAGATTTCAAAGTTCATAAAGTTTAATTTGTATGTGACTCGTGCTTTCGGCGTTGTTTGATGTGATTTGAAGCCTCGAGCAAGTCTGTGCGAGGTTATGGGACTGAGTCGTGTGATTGGACGTGGTCCAAGGCCTCGGGATTGTTTCAGGGTGGTTTCGGGCCATTTTTCTTCTATTTTGCTACTGCTATTTTCTGGTGTATCTGGTGTGTTGTGCGATCACGGCCTTTGAAATGAGATCGAGGAGAAGAAATTAGAGGGCTGGAATTTTGGCCGGTGCAATCGCACTTGAAGGTATGCAATCGCACATAAGGAAAATTTAGGTTGCAGAGAATTGGCCTGTGCGACCATAGGTGATCTTGTGCGATCGCACAGGGTGCGCTTGGAGGCTTCTGGGACTTAGGCTTGTGCGAACGCATGAGGACTTATGCGAACGTACAGAAGGAATTTTGGAGGCAGCATGGAAGGTCTGTGCGATCGCAGAGCCTGTGGTGCGATCGCACAGGGTCGTCTCTGGGCAGTGCTCAATTTAAAAACGGGTTCTTGACATATTAACTCATTTTTCATATGCCATGGACGAATTTTGGAGAGCATTTCAAGGAAGATTCCATCAAGCTTCAGAGGTAAAATAATTCTACTTATTTCCAAGTTAAACACAAGATTATATCATGGAATTAGACATGAAAATTTTGGGGAAATTGGGATTTTGGAAGAAAACCTAGAATTTGATAAATGTGATTTTTGCCATGAATTGAGCATAAATCTTGGAGTAAACTGAGTAATTGAACTATTTAAGCTTCGGGTAGAGATTATCTTCAAGAAAATTCGAAGTCCGGGCAAGTGGGCCCGAGGGAATTTTGGTCATTTCATTGAACCGGGCAGAGGGACTCTGTAATTTGAATTTATTATGATCAATTGAGTATATTTTTCATTGAATTGTCATTATTTGGATAGTTTGGGGACGTTTTGCATCCATTGGAGGCGTCGTAGAGGTTTGAAAGCCGGTGGTGAATCTTCAGAGCGAGGTGAGTCTCCTTTCCAACCTTATAAGAGGGAATTGTCCCCATAGGTACCCTACATGCTATATGCAGTTGTCTGCGGGGGCTACGGACGTACCAAGTGACGAGAGTCTATTCATAGCGACTATTATTGTTATGTCCGGGTAGTTAGGACCCACACCATGCCTTACATTCTCCTTGTAACAACTTATATGTTATGTTATGAGATCCTGTTATATGTGGTTTGTTTTTCTGAGACTTATGGATTTTAAATCGTATAAGTGGAATTTTTTTATGGGAAAATAATATGAAAATAATTGTTTTACGGGAGATAATATGAAAGGAAGTCGTTTTATTTTAAAATGAAATGAAAGGAACTGTTTTATTGAAAACAATACGAAGGAAATTGTTTATGGAAAATGTTTATGAAAAGAAAAGAGAATTGTGTGAGCATATATATGACGATCCAGTATGTATATAATCGAGTCAGCACATGAGTCGCAGGTATTATTCGCGATCGTGGGTTAGCTTATATCTATATCATGTATCGAGTCAGCACACGAGTCGCAGGTATGATGCGCGGCCGTGGGTTAGCTTATTACTATATCGAGTCAGCACACAAGTCGCAGGTATGATGCGCGATCGTGGGTTAGCTTATTACTATATCGAGTCAGCACACTAGTCGCAGGTATGATGCACGATCGTGGGTCAACTTATTACTATATCGAGTCACAGGCGAGTCATAGGTATGATTCGCGATCGTGGGTTAGCTTACGACCTCAGTACTTATGACCACCCTTATGACTCTGGAAGGTTGTCTTGTCTGTGTCTGTATATGATCCTTGGGTTCTGGTTCACTTATAATTTGATAGTCAGGCATTGGTTAAGAGAAAATTATAGTACATTGAGGTTCATTTTCAGTTATTACCTGAATTTCCTTATTTGATATGCACTTGTTGTTCACTGTCCTACCTGCTTACTGCTTTCGCCATATCCTGTCATATATTATATTGTTGGACCTTAGTGAGTGCCTAGTCTACCTCTCGTCACTACTTCTTCGAGTTTAGACGGGATACTCACTGGGTACACATATGTTTATGTACTCATGCTACACTTTCTGTGCATTTTGTTGCACAAGTATCTTCATAGTTCAGCGATTGATTTGGAGACTTACTCGGGCTGCACTCATTCGGAGGCGTTCCGCAGTTGACAGAGTCTCCTTCTTTCTATATCTTTACATTGTATCTCTATTGCCTTTGTCCCATTTATTTCTCGGACAAGAGTTGTATAATTGTATAAATTCTTAGAAACTGCTCATGTACTTGTGTCACCAGGTTCTGGGGATGTGTTAAGTCTAGTTTGATTGAATTAAATGGATTTCCTGTCGTGTTTAATTTACCAAAATTTATTTATTTGATTATGAAATGCAATAAAGACAACGATTTCGAAATTGTTAAACAGGAAGGTATTTCAACTGATTAAGGGGTTGGCTTGCCTGACAGTGGCGCCATCACAACCCAGAGGTTTTGGGCCGTGACAACGTGGTATCAGAGCACTAAGTTCCCTTAGGTCTCACAAGTTATGAGCGAGTCTATTAGAGTCTTGCGGATCGGTACAGAGACGTCTGTACTTTTCTTCGAGAGGTTATAGAGCTGTTAGGAGTACTTCCCTTCTTGATATCCCATCGTGCGATTTGATTCCTCTCAGGCTTATGCCTATGTTTCTTCCTACTCAATATTATACGTCGCGAAGCGCTTCCTATAATCGAGAGTCAAAGGAATTGTAATGGGGCTACAGATACAGTGCGTGATGTTTTCCATGCATAGTTGATTGGACTGTTGTTGTCGCCCTGCAGGAGGATATTATGTTATTTCAGCTCAGTTGTTGTATTCCTGTGAGCCTTGGGGATGTGCTCAGATAGTGATGATGTTTCCGATTGGTTATCGCGCGATGTTGATATGGCAGTAGAATGCTTTCCCGTAGGATGGGGGTGATGAATGTCTTGAAGGGAGGTCTTCTCAGAGTGTGATTTCGAGATTTTGGTACTTCAGTTCCGGCAGAGGAAAGACAATGAACTATAAATGGTCAGGTTTTGGGCGATAAGAGTAATGAAGCTTGGTGTTATCGAGCAAGGTAGAGTATTCACCCGTGTTGTGGTACCGATGCTTGATCGAATAGAACATGTTAAGTTCACCGGTGCTATAGTTCTTCGGTTGCCTTGGGTTAGAGTGTTGTGAAGTGGTGTTGAAGAAGCAACTATTATAGATAGTGGTGTGCGATGGTTAAGGTATTGAATGAGCGTGTCTAATGAAGGCAGCTCAAGATAGATGATCATCAGAGAGTTTGAAGTCGTGGTGATCTGATGGTTCAAGAGCTACAGAGAATGATATTGAATTGAGGCCGCAACTGAGAAGCATGCGATGAAGGGAGCCATGTGAAAAGTGTCAGGTAGCGGCTAAATCTCTAATGATAGGCGTTAGAGACGGAAGTCGGGTACTTTATTAAAGGATGAGTCCAACTAAGTAAGAAGTGGCAGTATAGCCTATGAGTTCAGTGGTAAGGCGGTCGCCTGCCTTAGGGAGGAGTTGAAGTGATTTGAGAAATTTTGTGGACAGGGAGTAGGTCCACAAACTTAAACCGGAATGTTGGTTATTCGGCAGAAGGTTAGATGCCACCGAGAGGAGTTGTTAGGGATGAAGAAGGATGTAACATAACTTGGAATCAAAAGATGTTATCGCGCGCATAGTGGATGTCCATGGGGAGCGGACGGACTAGTCAAGTCAGTGAAGGAGGAAAAGCTTAGGATGGGGGTCTCGATGTCGTAGGAAGTATGCCTCACAGCGTAGTGGAAGGTGTCAGTTGGTGAGTTTCCACATGTGGATTATCTTCTGTGAGTAGGATAGCGGTTGTGGGGTTGACAAGTTTCTATGAGGGATCCCAGTGGCTAGTCGGTAGGAAGTAGAATGTGTGAATGGTGCTAGAGAATTTGAGTATTTGGGGAATGCTAACAGGAAAATCCAGAAGAATCGGACAAATTGGTTGAGCAAGGTCATGTCAACAAAGAAGAAAAGATCTCAGCAGTGTCTGGAGTGGTGCAGGGAGTAGCTTCGGGCTAAGTGGGGGAGTCCCACCACCTGCAGTTGGGTTGTAAGGTTGTGTCCTCATGGGATTGCGGATTGTCAGTGTATTGGAAACTTGTTACAACTAAGAGAAAGGAGTAAAGCAGTAATTGAGCATGGCATTCGATAAATGTGTACGAAGTTGGTCCTATTGGACCAGGGTTAGACTATGGAAGATTTAGAATTTGTGCTTAAGGCATAGGCAAGTTGTAAGGGACGTGACTCAGTCACGTGCTTCATTGAGAGGATGTTCATGTTCTAGAAGAGCCTTGGAGTTGATTGTATTCGGGGCCAGTCAGAGTGGGTGACTCTCAACAGTGGTCCTAGTGAATTCGAAGGTTAGAAACGGTGGTGTTTAAGGGTTTCAGGCAGCCGTATGATTGAGAATCGAGCTTTTGCAGCATAATCTCTGAGGAGAAGGAAAATGGTTGGAGTGTCCTATGTTATTTCACCACGCAGGATAGTATTGGAGGAGTAAGAGAAATAAACTCCGAGTTGTAGAAAGATTATCAGGAGGTTGTGAGACGGGTTGCGGGATTTAGGCAGCATGGTCTCGTGAATCAAGGTCACTCGGGATGAGTGAGGGTTGAGTTGCTATGAGTTGAAGGAAGTTACTACTATATTTGAGGCAATTAAATATGATTAAAAGAAGATGGATTGGTTAGCCAAGAAGGAACGACGCTTGTTCGGCAGTGATCAGTTCCTTCGATGTGATTGAGTATGTGTATGGTTGACAGATGTATGTGGGGCTTGTCGGCCGTCGTAATAGATTTCAGTTGGAAGCATTCAAGTGCTATGACCTGTCAGGTGTAGGCAGATCCCGGAAGGTTATGGTGGTTCAGTCCACTACTTAAGGATTTGCATGTATTGTGATAGTGTGAACTCACTCATGTGTTGTTATGGTTCCCATGAATTGAGGTGAGTAAAAGGTTTCTATATGTGGTGAAGTGTTCACCCTATTAGTGGTTCAAGAGTTAGGATGGAATTCCTATGATCCCTTATCGTCATGTTAAGTGCAAGTAGTATGTAACTGGAATTAAGAATCGAGATTGCAGTTTGTGTTGACAAGGATGTCATGAGATCGGTGTTTGGTGAAAGAGGCCTCGTATCCTGATTAGGGTGTTTTACAGCCTTAGGGTGGTCGGTGGTATGGATGTGCATACTTGCTACCTGTGTGAAAGGACGTAGGATCGTGACCACGGGAAGATTATGTAAGTGTGACTTGTAGTCACCTGATTGATTGAAGATTTGGACCAAGTATAAGGAAATGCAATATTGCTTAATTGAGAATATATGCCTTAAAGGCGTTCGGTCCAGTTGGTTGTGGATTGTGGGGTGTTTGTCCCTGCTATGATGATCGCTCTTGTGTATTATGAGAAAAAGGTGGGTTATTATGGACCAAGGTAAGGCTATCAGCCTAGTTCAGTGCGAGAAGAATCAGCTTGAAGTGAATGAATGGATTTAAACAAGATTTTGGGATTCATGCGAGGTGTGGCGATGAGGTTAAGTGAGCAGAATGGCTCTTGAGATTCAGATTATATATCGCACCTCAGTTGTGCTTGAGTTTTGTAGCATATGGCTCTATCAGTCTCCCTAGAATGGTATTATGCACTCAGCATACTTGTGACCGATGTCAGTAAATTGTAATAGTGAGCAATTCAGCTCTGTGTATATATTTCTTTATGTAAATTTTATGATGGGATCGGGTGGCACGCCGCCACGGGTATGTTATTTGGATCGGGTTGCGCGCCGCAACAGTGTGATGTTGAGAAAGACTCCTATAATGATTATTCTTGTGTTTTACTTCCTATTTCTCTGAGGAAAGTTCATATTTATAGCGTGAGTCGGGTAGTCCCTTCATGATGTCATTTCCTTATGTGTCATTTTCGAGTTGTGGCCTATTGGCGCATTGTAGCATCGTGTGAGACTGTTGGTTATGTCTGGGGTGATTGGTTATCTGAGCAGTTCATACTGGGTGAGAAGAGACTATTTGGATCAGGGATCGGTGTGATAAGATTATGCAAGTATATTGCAGGGCAACTGCCATTACTGGTTTGCAATGAGGTGATGATCTAAGCTTAGACGAAAGATTTCAACGTGTGGTTAACTCTGCAGTTGGTTAGGAATTTCTACACATTTCCTCAGTTGTGGTGGTATCGTCAGCATTATAGCAGGATGTATGTGTGTATCTTATAAAGTGCTTTGAGAGCATCAAATTCGTAGAATTATGGCTATTAAGGTTCATGGAGCGTCATTGTGGTCAGATGATGGACTATGCAGTGTATGGTGTCGATTCAGCTAAGGTACATAGTGGTGTTCAGTAGCCTCGTGTGGTAATTGATACGATGAGTCATATATTAGAAACAGACCTGATAGAGAATTTTTAGTGTTGGAATGGAGTTCGGGATTTGCGGTAGGAATAAAAGAGGTTATCTTCAGACTTTTATCAAGCTTATGTGTTAAATTGGGTTGTGGCAGCACGAGCAGGTGCACAAGGTGTTGGTCAGTAATTTCAGAGGTCTCAAGAGAAGTTCTTGGCACGTTCGAGGACGAACGTCGGTTTAAGTGGGGGAGAATGTAACGACCCGACCGGTCATTTTGATCTCTAGCGCGTCGCTCAGAAGTTGAGAGCCATGAACAACTTCATTTCGAGTATTGTGACTTGTGCGTATGGTCAGAGTTGAAATTGAGGAAGTTCAAAGTTGAATTGGGAGGGAAATTCTCATTTCAGAAGCCTTAAGTTGAAGAAATTGAGTAAGACTGGGATTTTTAGTAAACGACCTCGGAATGAAGATCCGAAGGTTCCAGCAGGTTCGTATGATGATTTCGGACTTGGGCGTATGTCCGGATTGGGTTTTGGATAACACGGGAACGTTTCGGCGTATAATGTGGAAGTTAGCATTTTGAAGGAATTTCCTAAGTTTGGCTTGAAGCGCATTTCAAAGATATTGAAGACTGTTTGGGATTCCGAGTCTGGGAATAGCTCCGTATGGTGATTCTGGAGTTGGGAGTGCGATCGGAAGTGAATTCGGATGTCCGAAGGTCATTTTGAAGCCATTTGGCTAAAGATAGAAAATTGAAGGTTTTTGAAGAATCTGACCGGTAGTAGAAATTTTGATACCGGGGTCAGAATGTGATTCCGAAAGTTGGAGTAGGTCCGTAATGTCGAATATAACTTGTGTGCACAATTTGGGATCAATCAGACGTGATTTGATAGGTTTCGGCATCGGATGTGAAAGTTAGAGATTTCAAAGTTCATAAAGTTGAATTTGTATGCGACTCATGCTTTCGGCGTTGTTTGATGTGATTTGAAGCCTCGATCAAGTCCGTGCGAGGTTATGGGACTGAGTCGTGTGATTGGAAGTGGTCCCGAGGGCCTCAGGAGTGTTTCGGGGTGGTTTCGGGCCATTTTTCTTCTATTTTGCTGCTACTGTTTTCTGGTGTATCTGGTATGATGTGCGATCGCGGCCTTTGAAATGCGACCGCGGGGAAGAAATTAGAGGTCTAGAATTTTGTCTTGTGCGATCGCACCTGAAGGTATGCAATTGCACAGAAGGAAAATTTAGGCTGCAGAGAATTGGCAAGTGCGACCGCAGTTGATCTTGTGCAATCGCACAGGGTGCGCTTGGAGGCTTTCGGGACATAGGCTTGTGCGAACGCATGAGGACTTATGCGAACGCATAGGAGGAATTTTGGAGGCAGCATGGAAGGCCTGTGCGATCGCAGAGCCTGTGGTGCGATCGCACAAGGTCGTCTCTGGACAGTGCTCAATTTAAAAACGGGTTCTTGACATATTAACTCATTTTTCATATGCCATGGACGAATTTTGGAGAGCATTTCAAGGAAGATTCCATCAATCTTCAGAGATAAGATAATTCTACTTATTTCCAAGTTAAATACAAGATTATATCAAGGAATTAGACATGAAAATTTTGGGGAAATTGGGATTTTGGAAAAAAACCTAGAATTTGATAAATGTGATTTTTGCCACGAATTGAGCATAAATCTTGGAGTAAATTGAGTAATTGAATTAGTTAAGCTTCGGGTAGATATTATCTTCAAGAAAATTTGAAGTTCGGGCAAGTGGGCCCGAGGGTATTTTGGTCATTTCATTGAACCGGGCAGAGGGACTCTGTAATTTGAATTTATTATGATCAATTGAGTATATTTTTCATTGAATTGTCATTATTTGGATAGTTTGGGACGTTGTGCATCCATTGGAGGCGTCGTAGAGGTTTGGAAGCCGGTGGTGAACCTTCGGAGCGAGGTGAGTCTCCTTTCCAACCTTGTAAGAGGGAATTGTCCCCATAGGTACCCTACATGCTATATGCATTTGTCTGCGGGGGCTACAGACGTACCAAGTGACGAGAGTCTATTCGTAGCGACTATTATTGTTATGTCCGGGTAGTTAGGACCCACACCATGCCTTACATTTTCCTTGTAACAACTTATATGTTATGTTATGAGATCCTGTTATATGGGTTTGTTTTTCTGAGACTTATGGATTTTAAATCGTATATGCGGAATTGTTTTACGGGAAATAATATGAAAATAACTGTTTTACGGGAGATAATATGAAAGGAAGTCGTTTTATTGTAAAATGAAATGAAAGGGATTGTTTTATTGAAAACAATACGAAGGAAATTGTTTATGAAAAATGTTTATGAAAAGAAAAAAGAATTGTGTGAGCATAGATATGACGATCCAGTATGTATATAATCGAGTCAACACACGAGTCGCAGGTATGATTCGCGATCGTGGGTTAGCTTATATCTATATCATGTATCGAGTCAGCACACGAGTCGCAGGTATGATGTGCGGCCGTGGGTCAGCTTATTACTATATCGAGTCACCACACGAGTCGCAGGTATGATGCGCGATCGTGGGTCAGCTTATTACTATATCGAGTCAGCACACGAGTTGCAGGTATGATGCGCGATCGTAGGTCAGCTTATTACTATATCGAGTCAGCACGCGAGTCGCAGGTATGATTCGCGATCTTGGGTTAGCTTACGACCTCAGTCCTTATGACCACCCTTATGACTCCGGCCGGTTGTCTTGTCCGTGTCTGTATATGCTCCTTGGGTTCTGGTTCACTTATAATATGATTATCAGGCATTGGTTAAGAGAAATTTATAGTACATTGAGGTTCATTTTCAGTTATTACCTGAATTTCCTTATTTGATTTGCACTTGTTGTTTAGTGTCCTACCTGCCTACTGCTTTCTCCATATCATGTCATTTATTATATTGTTGGACCTTATTGAGTGTCTAGTCGACCTCTCGTCACTACTTCTTCGAGTTTAGACGGGATACTCACTGGCTACACATATGTTTATGTACTCATGCTACACTTTCTGTGCATTTTGTTGCACATGTATCTTCATAGTTCAGCGATTGATTTGGAGACTTACTCGGGCTGCACTCATCCGGAGGCGTTCCGCAGTTGATAGAGTCTCCTTATTTCTATATCTTTACATTGTATCTTTATTGCCTTTGGCCCATTTATTTCTCGGACAAGAGTTGTATAATTGTATAAATTCTTAGAAGCTGCTCATGTACTTGTGTCACCGGGTTCTGGGGATGTGTTGAGTCTTGTTTTATTGAATTATGGATTTCCTATCATGTTTAATTTACAAAAATTTATTTATTTGATTATGAAATGCAATAAAGGCAACGATTTCAAAATTGTTAAACAGGAAGGTATTTCAACTGATTAAGGGGTTTGCTTGCCTGACAGTGGTGTCCGGCGCCATCACAACCCATAGGTTTTGGGCCGTGACATTTATCCATATAAAACTTTCTAACCGCAACACTTTATCTTAATGGTTTTTTACCTCAAAGCCCAACGGTTGTTAAACATATACTTCTTCTTCAAGATAGACATTCAAGAAGGATGACTTTACGTCTAGTTGACGAATCTTCCACTTTATTTGCGACGCCAAAGAGACCAGCAAACAAGTTGTCTCCAAGAGGGAAACAGGTGCATAGACTTCTTCATCTTCAATGCCTTGCTTTTGCTTGTAGTCTTTAGTCACAACTCGTGCCTTGGATATCTCCACATCTCCATCAACATTCTTATTTGTATTGTATACCCATTTTACTCCAACTGCTTGATGACCCTTGGGAAGAGTTGTTAACTCCCAATTGTTGCTCTTTTCCTTGACTCGGTCTCCTCCTCCATGGCTTGTCTCCACTTTTGATTGTAACAGCTTTGTCAAAGTTCATTGGTTCACTATCAACAAAGAGACAATATAAAAAAACAAAATTAGTAACTTCGTTTCTGTCATCATAGAGCTCATGAATACTCCTCGTCCTTTGCGATTTTTCATTTAAACTTTGTTAAGAAGAAGTAAATACAATATTCGTTGGTGAAGGAGGTGGAGTTGAATCTTGTACAGGTTCTACGGTCTCTAGTTCTTCTTCATCACCAAAGTATAGAAGAAAATCATATAAAGTTTCCTCCTGAGCTTAACAATTTCATGTCAATTCTTCATCAAATTCAAGATCACGACTCACCACCACCTTGCCGCTGCTTGGGTTGCATGTCTTATAGCCTTTTGAACTCGTATCATAGCCAACAAACACATGCTTGACACTTCGATCATCAAGCTTTTCTCTCCCTTGATGTGGCACATGAGCATAGGTTATGCTCCCAAAGATTCTCAAATGCTTGACTCTTGACCATTTTCCACTCCAAGCTTCTTGAGGAGTTTGATCTCTAACATTTCTTGTTGGAGACCTGTTGTCAAATAAACTGCACAAGAAACAACTTTGACCCAAAATTCCTTGGGCATACTTTTATCTTTCAACATATATCTAGCCTATTAAGAATCGTTCGATTCTTTCTCTCTGCAATTCCATTTTGTTAGGGTGAATAAGGTACTGTTAGAGGGTGATGAATTCCATGAGTCTGACAAAAGTCATTAAATTCTTTTGAAGTGAATTCGCCTCCTCTATCGAACCTTAAAGATTTTATTTGATAGCCACTTTCTTTTTCCACAAGTACTCTGAAATTTTAAAAAGCAGCAAAAGTTTCAGATTTTTGGTTCAAGAAATTATCTCAGGTCTTTCTACTAAAGTCATCAATGAAAAGAAGAAAGTATTTACTTTTACCAAAGGAAGGTGGATTGGTTGTCCCACACTCATCAGTGTGAACAAGTTCGAGTGGCTTGATTGCTCTTGACATGGACTCTTTCGGAAAATTCCTCCTTACATGTTTTTCAAGAAGAAAAGCTTCACACAATTGATTGGGATGGTTGATTGATGGTATCTTATGCACCACATTCTTTTCTCCCATTGATTTGAAAGCTTCAAAATTCAAGTGCCAAAATAGCATGTGCCAACACCATGATCCATCTTGCAGATTAGCTTTCAAGCACTTTGCATCAGTTTTCTTAAGATTCAGAGAATATAATCTATTCTTTGCCATATGCACTTTAGCAATTAGAATTCCACCTGAATATCTAAGCCAAAGATGTATAATGTTCATGTGGCTATCATATCCTTTTTCAAGAAGTTGTCCCAAACTCAAAAATATTCCATAATAAACATCTTGAATTAACTTGTGGCCACCATTTTAACAGGAGATAAGAATCCTACCTATCTCTTCAATTTGAATCTTTGAGTTATCTCCAAAGAACATGTCGCGCCCCCTTTTTCTCCCCCAAGGCACTCCTTTCGGGGCCCGGTTGAAAAAGGGTTTAAGACATTGGTTGAGATAACTCGTTCCTTTTGGGAAAGGAGGTTTGCATTTTGAAGAGTTGCCACCTAATGATTTTAAAGTGCGTTAGGGCACCTAGGGGGTTCATTTATAACTATGTTTGATAACCAGAGACAGGGTAAGGGCTTGAAATTATCCTAAGGGGAAGGTGTTAGGCACCCCTCAGGATCCACAAGTGTGGTTCCCGGCCAAAAAGTTTTTTGTGAATTTGTATAATTTAGCAGATAAGCAAGTATGGCTCAAATAATAGGGGATTTAAGTCTAAGTACACATATATTTGAAAACAGTTAATGGAAAGCTAGATTTTGAAAGGAATTACAATTTAAGCATGTTTGTGAAAATGAAGGGGTATCATAGGTTCACTTATAATATGGATCACATCAATGCAATACCCGGTATGACACTCCTAGAAGAGGGGCTACATGTGGTATTAGCGCACCGGTCATCATGTCCATATCTACCCTTTCCCACCCCGTGAAATTAACTAAAGCGAGTGTTGGTCTCGACCTCTATTGCATGCTGTTACCCGTCCCTTTCTATCAGTCCCGGAGGAATTTAGGACTTCTATCCTATGAAGGAGGTGCTAGGCAGACCCTCAAGTTTTAAAGGTGAAAATACTAAGGCGACATATAAGAAAAACAGATAAGACTTCAATTAAGGGGGGCATGGAAGACAAATAAAGGGCTCAGATATACCTCCACATACAGTACACGTAGACAACATGACTCATACACAATTAAGGTCCAGATTCAGATTCTGATCCTAAGCATGGTATCTAAGTGATAATGCAAAGACAGATTTATTGCATAACTTAGAGAGGAAGTCCTAATCAGGCTTGCCTACTGGTTTTAAACATGCTGACAGTCAAGCACTAATCACATAAAGACAGTTCTGGTTTTATTTCCTTGTGGTTGATTACCTAAGGCTATGCGTGCAACAGTTATTCAGAGTTGATAACAGCTTCAGGTCGTTATACTTAATAACACGTTGTTCTAAGTGTTGCAAATATTCAGAGACTAGTTACCAGTTTGTTAGAACAGGAAGACTGTCTTATACATCTGTATTTAAACTAAGTGTAATTAAATGAGTACGATCTTATAACATGATGTCTAATGCAGAATGGTACACATGCAGTCGCTAAAACAGGACCTCTAAATGCACATAGAATCACAACATTATGCACAGTTTCAGGAATAACATAAGTGACAGTTTTTAATGCTTGTTTATCTTAACACATGTTTGCTAAGTGTAGAGCATGGTTGCAGCGTGAATAACAACTGATATTAATACATTTATCCTAAGACATTATCTCTAAATGAATTTTCAGAACATGTTTACAAGGCAGAATCACATAATAGCGATTTATTTTTTTGTTGGTATTATTTGCCCTATAGACAGGATTTCTAAGTGAGGGTAATAAATGATGACATGCTGAAAGAAAACACTGTATGTGAGCCTAAATAGTATGATATCTAACGCATGGCTTGCTTGGCATATGTTGTACCTAAACATGGTTGCTATTGCGCATAGAGAAAGTAAACCTATAAACATGGTCTCTACCCTTGATTATACTACAACATGCATATCACCCACCCATTTTTCACTATCCGACCCCAGAGTTGTTTAAAATTAATTACTACAGGCCATTGAATAGGAATTACATAACTAAAAATAAAGAAAATAAGAAGTTAACTATAGGGAGCCTACAGTACAGGCCAAGATCTCCATGTCCTCAATGCCAGGTAATGTTTCACAGTCTTTTCACAATCCGGATGTGTGAGAGTTCCCTAAGAACCTCAAGGGATCCCGGGCAGTGCTCACACCCAGATTTCATAGCCAAGATAGATTAAGTGCAGTGTGGAAAGGCAAGCTTTTGCGTGTCAAAGTTCAGAGAGAGCTCAAGGGTCCACTGGCAATGCTCACACAAAAGGGGAAGAACTTAATGGTCTAAGAGTAGAGTGAGAGTGCTTGATATAGTTTGAAAACTTAGGGTAAGAAAACAATTTTGGAAAAGAGACTTAATGGAAATATCTTTTCATAACAAAAGTTTAACTGATGAAAACAATTTGAAAGAACATGAACACCAATCTCAGAACCAAGGCAAAGTCAGCATCACACAAAGGACCCAGAATGGTCCAACAACCACAAACAGGGGTAAGGGGTTTGAGGGACACATAGGTACAGAGTACTGAACATGTAATAGGTAGGAGTATGCATAAACAATCAGAGATCCTAAGGGGTTTAGGAATTGGGGAATACAATGGGGTATAGTATTAGACCATCATAACAGTACCAAACAGTTAAGACTCTAATCAAAATAATGTACCAAACAAAGGCATAGGGGATTCATATAAGAAACATGTATTAAGTATACAGAGACATGTTGGTCATGACAAACAAAGCATAACTTAACATGTATATGGGCTTCAAGATCTTAATTACATGTTGAACGACAAAATAATAAATGAAAGCAAATTAGAAACAAAATGAATTGCAACAGTAGTAGAAACATATTGGTTGGAGAACTGAAATCTGAATTAGAACATACCAGTGAGGTGAATAAAGCAGTAACACAAAGCAAAAGATAGGAGATGCACAGTAGTTAGCCTTGGCTTGCAGCCGGCTAACTTAGAGTAGTAGCAAGTAGCACAGAAGAGAGAATAGAGAGAGTAACAAGTTTTAGTTGTGAGAGAAAGAGTTGAACAGATTAGTTCCGTCTAAAATGAGAGAAGAGCATACATATATATAGTTTTTGAAAGCTGGGTTGAAATAAGGTAAAAATCAGAATCAATTAACAATTATGTAACTTAGTATCAATTCGAGTGAAATCAGCCCAAGTACCCCTATAATTAAAGGAGTTATTCAAACGGTGAGTACAAATAAGGAAAGGGACCATATATAGACTAAAGAGAACATTCAAACAGTGTGAAATCAGCATGAGTTTCCCTTGATTGAAGGGGTAAAATTCAAACGGCTAATAGGAAAATAACAAATAAGGAAAGTTCTCATACATATACCATATAAGGAAACAATTTCAACCCAATACAAGTATGCAATTGAGACTAGGTTCATCAGATTTTAATTAAGGAAATAGGGATCAATTAACGGTAAATCAACCATGTAACAAGGTAAGAAATAAGTTAAAATTCGGAAGTTAGTAAGAATAGTCCATAAGAAATCAGTAAGGTTTTTCAAATCTCAAGGAATCAAGGATTCAAATAATAAATTAGGAACCCTAATGAAGTAAAATTACAGAGAATCAGGGATTTGAACAGGAATAACATTAATTAGGCAAATAATAGGCAAGAAAAAGCATAGCAAGGTAAAGAACCACATAGAATCAGGGATTCGATGCTAGCACACATTAAACGAACATGGAGAATTAAAGAGTCAAAAAACCCTAATGACTATAGTAGCAAAATCACATAGGTTAGAGATAAAGAAGTAACACTAAAGGGATTAAACGGAATGAACACAATATAAGCATAAGAAAACAAAATCAGGAACCCTAATGAACAAAAATAGGGTAAGATCACAGAAATCTTAAAACGCTTATGGGAAATAAGAGTTCATACAATTAAACGAACACATCAGTCAAAGAGAGACTCAGAAACATAGAGTTTTCAACATAATAAGTCAAATGAAAATAGAACTTCGAATAAATCGTTGAAACATAGAAAGAATCACTGAATGATACTAAAAGCGGAAGAAAAGAATTATTTTGAAAGAGGGGTTATGAAACCCCAATTTTGAGACGAAGAAACGTTTAGAAATAGGAATGTTTTTGAAGGAAACATGTAAAAGTTTCATAATATACACAGATCTAAGACAGAACTAAAAGAAAATCAGAAAATCTTGAGAGTTAGGGTTTCAGAGAACCCAGAGAAGATAAGAAAACCTTAAAATGTTACCGGCTTTAGCCGGAAAAAGTCATAGATCTTACTCGAACGGCCGGAGGTGGCCGGAAAATGGCATGAAGGACCATGGGTAGGAGTTGACCCACTCCAGGTTCACCTGAGGACCTCAGGGTAGTATCAAACTGGCGCGGGGTGAAGTAGAGGCTAGTGGATGGTGAGAGGAAATAACTTTCGGCGAGGGAAGTGGTCGGAGAAGGAGGACAGAGTCCATCGGAGAGGAGGGACACGAGAAGGTTCTAGAGAGAACCAGGGATAGAGAGAGAGGGAGGTAGAGAGATGATTGAATGGGGGAGTGAATGAGGGGAAGGGGGGTAGTCGTTAGGTCTTAATTTGGTAAGACTGAATCTGGGTCGTTGATCTAATTTGATCAACGGTCCAGATTACACACAGGATTGGGTCGGGTAGGCTTAGAGATTGGGCTTGGGTCGTCTTGGGCCAATTAAATGGATTAGGACCAGATTTGATTTAGGATCGATTTTAAATAAAAACTAGTTATTTGTTAAATACCCATAAAAATAGATAAATAATTAATAAATATAGCTAATAATTAGATAAAATAAAATTAAGGCTAAATAGGAAAAATTAAAATAATTAACTAGTATTAAAATATAAAATGACTGATTATTGAATTAAAATAGCATAAAATGTGTAATTACGCTATAATTGCAAAGTTGTTGTAATTATAGCCAAATAATGTCGAATTGGCTAATTTGTGAAATAATTAAATTCTAATAGGATTAAAAAATGATATATTGAGCTAAGAAATATTTTTTTGAAATTATTTATAATGGAAGTTATGAATAATTATCGGATATAAAGTACTGAAGAAATTAGAAAATAGGTTGAAACAAATATGGAAAATTACGGAAAAATATCAATTATTATGAAAAGTGATTTTGAAGGTATATATGCAAATTTTAAAATAATTTGAGGAAAAGTTGGGTATCAACAGAACACATTACTTCTCACCGTCTTATTGATCTCCACATACATTTTTTTTTGCATCCACACATGTGGTTGCTTTCTCCATTGTCCAAATACCACGCGCTACAATCATCCTTATCTTCTTCTTTGAGTGTCAAAAACAACGTTGACTTCTTTCATGTCGTCAACAAAGCTAGTTTTCTCTTCAGCATTGCTTTGATATTCCCAAGAATAATGGCCAAGTTTATGACAATTATAACAATCAATTTTGATTTGTCATACCTTTTGTCCATTATTTTCTTGATAGTAGCCGCGTCCTCTTTCTCCTCTTTTTACACGACCACGAGCTCTGAATGTATGGTGGATTTTAACTTCATTGTTGAAGTTGTTACCATTACTTCTTCTTCTCGTGAAAACCCCGGCCTCGTCTCGTCCATTTCCTTGATAGCTTTTTTTACCTCCATAATCCTTAAAGGATGCCTGAGTTTTAAGAAGTTGCTCTAGTGGCACTTTTTGTCTCCTCTTGATCTTTTCTTAATGGGACTATAAAAAAACCCTCCAATTTCTCCACCGTCATAGATTTTATATCTTTAGACTCCTCAATAACACACACCACAAAATCAAATTTAGGAGTTAAAGTGCGAAGGATCTTTTCTACCACACAGACATCTTCTATGTCCTCCCCAAATCTTCTTAATTTATTCACAACAACCTTTACTTTTGAACAATAATCCGAAATGCATTAGGATTCTTTCATTTTTAAATCTTCAAAAATCAGCCCTTAGAGTTTGAAGTTTTACCTACCTCACCTTGTCGACTCCTTGGAGAGAATACTGTGAAATCTCCTAAGCTTCCTTTGAGGTGGTAGCATCTACCACCTTCTCAAACTTGGTATCATCCAAACATTGGTGGATGAGTGTGAGGGCTTGTTGATCATTCTTCCTCGTCATTGCCAAGAACTCTTTTTCATTTTGAGGCAGAGCTTCCTCATTATCGGGTTTTGCATACTCTCTGTCTATGATTTCCCATACACCCTGAGAGCCAAGAATGATTGTCATACGTAGACATCATTTCTCATAATTATCTTTTATGAGACGAGGTACTAAGAAGATAGCGAACCATTATTCGCCATGGCTCTGATACAACATTATTGAAAAAAATAATATCCCGTCCAGGAATAATATATACGATAAATGACAGTAATACAAGAGAGTGACAACGACACCAAATCTTGTAGTAGGGTAAATAAAATACCCGAGCGGGCAATATAATATCACTACAATATTACTACTTGGAAATGTCAGGATACTACTACAACTTCGAAATAAATAACACTCTTTATTTTAAACACCTCACTACGATATACTCACACTCACTGTTTATTTCACAAACTACAATATGTGAATTACTCTCTCTAACTCTCGGTCGCTTCTCTCGGTTTGGTGTACATGAAATGAAAGTAAGGGCCGATATTAATAGATGGCCTCACCACCCAAAGTAGCCAATCAGATTTGGCTTTTGCAATTTGTCAACTTGCTTCGGCCGTCCATATGCAACTTGTNGGCATACCGGGTCGTCATCAAAGAAGTTGACGTACGGGCCCACCCCAAGATGAGTGCTCTCCTATTCCGACTTCCCCAGTGCCTCCGGTAGCACAACCGAGACAACAACGGGTTCTCTGCAACACTACTTTATTAATTTTATCTTATGTCATATCAATTACGTGCAGACAAATATAAGTAAACAAGTTGCGGAACTACTTGGCCGGGAGAGGACAACCTCTTATTCCTGCTCCTCTTTCTTCGCTTCGAGGTGGTACATAGAATTTTTAGGTTCTGTGTTCTACTAAAATTAACTATAACCTCAGCCAAAATCAGGCTAATTAATATTATCATAAGTCACTTTCAATAAAAATATTATCATATCAATTATTAATATTTCTTGGAAGTATATATATATATATATATATATACTTCCAAGAAATATTAATAATTGATATGATAATATTTTTATTGAAAGTGACTTATGATAATATTAATTAGCCTGATTTTGGCTGAGGTTATAGTTAATTTTAGTAGAACACAGAACCTAAAAATTCTATGTACCACCTCGAAGCGAAGAAAGAGGAGCAGGAATAAGAGGTTGTCCTCTCCCGGCCAAGTAGTTCCGCAACTTGTTTACTTATATTTGTCTGCACGTAATTGATATGACATAAGATAAAATTAATAAAGTAGTGTTGCAGAGAACCCGTTGTTGTCTCGGTTGTGCTACCGGAGGCACTGGGGAAGTCGGAATAGGAGAGCACTCATCTTGGGGTGGGCCCGTACGTCAACTTCTTTGATGACGACCCGGTATGCCCTTAGGCACAGCCATACATAACATAGAAATCACACTTGGAAAGGGTGGACAATTAGCTAGAGCAGCGGGCGCTGTAGCGAAACTGATTGCGAAAGAGGGGAAATCGGCCACATTAAAATTACCTTCTAGGGAGGTCCGTTTGATATCCAAAAACTGCTCAGCAACACTCGGTCAAGTGGGGAAAAATNTCACTCCGATAGTAGTATTGATCGTGTCAATGCAGAGGAAATGAATACATTTACATACTATTTAATCTTATAAGTGAACTAGATAAAACGGAATCAAGATTCCGTTTTATCTAGTTCACTTATACTGGATCTTACGGAGCCTGCTCATGTACAACATGATTCGGACCTGATCATAGAAAAGATTCTCTTTAAGCGAACCAGCCTATCCTTTGTATAGGGCTTACACGACGATTGGAACAAAGACACATTTGGTTGTGAACTCAAGGTGCAAGTACAATAAAAAAGCAGTTCAGTAATCCGAGAAAGTTTTCATCTATTTTGTATTTGTAGCATTTTGGCGACATGGCCGAGAGGTAAGGAAATTGGATTTTCTTATTAAATCTTCTTTTCTTAGATTAAGATATCATCAGACCGGTAAGTTTAAGAAGGAATGCATTGATTTTCTGATTCCTTTTTTCTTATTTAGATTCTGTCGGGTGAATACAATCAAATACAATCAAACATAATCCAATTCAATGCAAAAATTCAAATTCAAAAATGAAATAGAAATGAGAATTCATATTGCCGATTCTAACTTGTTTGGGACTAACGTATAATTGTTTTACTAATTTGGCCCCTAATGAGGAAGATGAAATGGGAGAAGGGATCGAATACACTCTTAATTGTGTTTATTTTACTAATTTGGCCCCTAATGAGGAAGATGAAATGGGAGAAGGGATCGAATACACTCTTATTGTGTTTAACTTCCCAGTCTTAGAGACGTTTAAAATCCAGTGGATTCACCATGTATCCTGAATTTAGATGATTGGGCTAGCTACACGGAACTGAAAACATAAGTGAAGAGCTAACTGAATATAATGGGCCAAGCCCAAAAGGTATTATCGTTTTTAGCCCGCACCAGAAATTATTTATATTTGATAGTAAAGTAGTTGTATAAAATTTGTACAATTTGTGTACATAATATATATATATATATATTTGCTATTATTTTGAGAGTGGTTATATAATGTCAATTTCCTAATAAATTCTGGACAAGATATAAAATCGATCAGTCGAAACTAATTGCTTTCGGTAATCAAAAGCGTAGCTGCATATCGGCATTATATTGTCACCATTCAAAAATGAGCCTAGCAGCTGCTTAGGTTTTTTAGCTGAATAAATTCTTCAACAACTAGGACATGACTGAAAGGAAAATAGAAAAGAAAAAAGGGGATTAAAGTGTACTATTACAAACTCGGGTTACTTTCTTGCGACATGCCGGTCACTAGGGGATATATAAAGAAAACCGACGAACTACACTAAATCGATAATCTGAGTCAAACCGAGCAAACAAAACTCGACTATAGTTTAGTTTGATTTGGTTTGGTGTTGGAAAATAAATCTGACCATAATTGGTTTGGTTTGATTTTAACTAAAAATTATCAAACAACAACCAAACCAATCCCATATTATATGTATAGAAATTTTAAATATATTTAATATAGAAAAGTATTATCGTAGTGCAATTTATAAAAAAATTTAAACTTTTTCATAGTTTTATCTTTTAACGTATTATTTCAAGTTTGGACTTATAATTTTTGAATGCTCCAATAAGTTATATACTCCATAAATGTTAACTCAAATAAAGTACAAACCAAAAATCAAATCAATAGTAATGCTAACTAAAGACATTCAATTCAATTGCACTAGAAATGACCATAGTGTTGGATATCTATTTTTTTAGTTTTTCCATGGTTTAGATTAAGGCAGAATAGCCTAAATGACACTTATACTTGTGGCACTTTATCATGCCAGTCCCCAAACTTATCATTTTGACAATTGAACACTTACACTCATTCAAAACTAATTTTCTAAATTCCTCTGACCATTGACGGAGCTTATGTGGCATTGACATAGCTGAGGTGGACAAATTATGTGTAACACACGCGTGTAAAGAGAGTGATACTATTGATTTTGATTAAAAATGAGTTAAACTAAAAATAGAGTTAATAAGTTAATCGAAATTATCTCCCCCCCCCCCAAATTTTCTTCTCTTACTCAGTTTCTCCCACCTTTCGTCTCGCCCTCAATCCCTCTTTCCTCCTCCCTCTTTTTCCTTCCACACTACTGTAAACAATGGATGTGCCTTCAATTTCACAAAATCAGGCAGAAATACTATTTTTCTCTATTTCTTTAACCAAAGAATCTTTTACATTTCTTATTTCTTTTTCTGTTTAATTTAAACCCAACTGATTAGAGTTCCGACGAGTTTCGTTCCTCCTACGATGCTGCTCCAGTGTCATAGTCATGGTAGTAGCGTCACAGATTTTGACGACTCTTTAGATTGATGAACGAATCTGTTTTGGGTATTGTTGCTTTGTTTCACTATTTGGATCTTTATTCTGATTTTGGAGAGGAAATTCAAAGGCTTGTTTGTTGAGAATTTTTGAAATTTTATTGTTGGTCTTGCGAAGAACGATTCTAGTGGTTTGAAACCTCATGTTGTTGCCTACCTAGTACTAAAACTCCGTTGGGTATTAAAATTTAGACTTGAAAATGCGATAAACATTTGTGTTTGGGGATCAAAACTGTAGGGACAAGCAGAGACGCTATTAAAGCTCGCTTGAAGCATCTGGGTATAATCAGGTTTAGAATTATTTTTTTGCGAAATTGGATGGGTGTGGTTCCTAATAAACAAAAGAAGAAAGAACCTATTGCATCTCTTTTCTATGGGTTCGGTATTTGTGTAGGGTGGCCAGTCCTATTTTCCAGTAGTTTATTTTTCTATGTGGCACTAGTAATGACGTGACGTCGTACGTGTAAGAGATTGTATTACACGCACTGGTAACCTCCTATCATAAGCGTTTATGATACACGATTTGAACGAGTGTAAGTGTTCAATTGGCAAAATGATAAGCTTGGGGACCGGCGTGACAAAGTGACACAAGTATAAGTACCATTTAGGCTATTCTACCTTAGATAAAATGCATAACTTTTTTAGTGTATAGTCATGTAAATAATAGTACTTATTAGTCGTACTTATTTTAGCAACTTTGTAATTTTAGATTATGTTCATTTTTATTATGGCTTAAAAATAATACTTGTTATGCAATTTTATTAACTTTATTATTGGATATTTTCGTACAATAACTATTCTCATATTTTTTGTTATTTTTTGAAAAATACCTTATATAGCTCTGTTTTTACTTGGATTAAAAAATTATTTGGAGCACAAATTCTATATTTTGTGCTATGAAGACTTTAAGAAAAAAAAATCCGAAAATCCGAGAAAAATTGAAATTAAAAATCCGACTTTTATTGGTTTGATTTGGTCTATAGATTTAATAACTCAACACAATTAATTTGGTTTGGTACTTGAAAAAACCGAACCAACTCAACTTACATACATCCTTACCGGTCACTACGACCCCTAAGCTTTGTGTACCGTTACAATTTTAAGTATGCATCTTTGTCTACCCTTGACATATTATCCATGTTCTAAGACTATGGATACACCTATTAACTAAGATCGACGTAATACGTTTGACTTTGTGAATGTAAAAATTGAACCATATCGACCTATGTGCAACCCTAATTGCTAGTTTTAGAATAAAATGAAGTATAAAATGTCCGACGAATGCATTCTTTAGAATTTCTTTGATTTACGAAAATTGTTAGAAGTGGAAGGAAAATTATGGGATCATTCTTGCACTTGCTTCATGCAAGAATGACATACGCTGTTTTTAAAAGTAAATCTAACCTTAACTTGAAAGGCCAATATGATATTAGTTATCTAGATTCTGAAAGAGTAAAAGTTCCCCACATGGATCATCTCTTCAGTTTAGGGAAAGTGATCATTCCAAAGGAAAAGAAAAAGTGGAGTTCCCCAATTGAATTGAATTGAATTGAAGGGAAGCAAATGGGGTAAGTTGGAAGACTTTTTAGAGTTTGAGGTCAATAGGACCACTATAATTTATAAAGCAGGTGACCACATGTTCCCTCCATCGGATAAAAGTTAAAAATTTACCTGCATCAAGCGTTTACATTAAATTAATAATTCTTTTGTTTCAACCTGTTTGAATTTATTTGATTGAGCAAGGAGATTAAGATTTTTTTTAAACATGTGGCGTAAACCAATTCATAATATTTGTATGGTTATAAATTATCTCAATAAGGATAAAAGATAAATGCCAAAATAAATATTTTACCTATCGACCTTGTCGCCAAATCCCTCTTACACACTTGTAAAACAAGAGAATAATATTACACGCCAAAACTTTTAAAAGTGTCTATTCACCTCTTTTGTCATGTGACACGCGCGTGTATTACACTTAAAATAGGCGCATAAAAACTAAAAAATTCATCTGAAATTAAGTTTTTATTTTATTTTCCTTTTTTAACTATTTCCTTTTCAAATTGAAAAAAAAAACATAACCCATATTTTCTTCCCCAACCTCAAACCCAAGTATTTTCTATCCCCCTCCGCCCTCCTCCCCCACCACCACCGGCTAGAGGGGGAGCTCAGGCAGTCAGAGGGCATCCCACAAGTAGAGATCAATCTAGCAGAGGTTACGCCCACCCTAGTTTTGTCTTCTTCCCCAGCCCCAATCCTAATTTTGTCTATCCCTCATGTTTCGTCTCCCCAAATCTCATGACTAAGAAGAAAAAGAAGAATAGATGACCTATTGGGTCTTGTAAAAATCACCATTATTGATCTTTCAGAAAATTTAAAAATTTAGTCGGTTCTTGTTGATTTTGGTGTTCCATGACCTAGAAAATTAGTTTGAATTCGTGATTATTATTGAGTTAATATTTGCTTAAAACATGCAAAAACTTTGGTGATTAATTTTGATAAAATTTTAAAAAATACCATTAACAAGTTTGAAGCTTTGGGTTTGAGCTTGAATCTGAAATTTGTTATCAGAATTTGTAATGGATGTTGTTGAAACTTGTTAAAAACCGGTGAAGAGTTTAATCTATAGTTAGGGAAGAAGGTGCTTAAGAACCAAGTCATTTCTCTCGTCTAATCCTTTCATCTTTCAAGTCCATGAAACAATATTAAAAATAAAAGGGGTTCCAATATCTTTGCGCACGAATTATGCCGAGGACGTAAGGCCCGATCCAAATATACATATAAATATATTGTGCACTATCGAGGGTCGAACGGTCTGTACCATAGATACATCAATTAATCTACTGAGGCGAACGACCCTCTCTCATGAGAGTAGTAGAAATTTATCCCGCTCGCTGAATGTACTTGCGAAGCGGCTGGGCATAGATTTTCTCAAGTGATTGTAATATCTCTCAATTATTTTTTAAAATAAGAAATTCAACTAGGAACCTTTAAAATATGAAATTCTCAACTTCCGCTTTAATCCAAAAAATCAGTAAGCATAAACAAGCAACGGTATTAACGAAACAAGGTGTAAACCTAAATCTACCCGGACATATGCATGAATAGTAGCTACACACGGACTCTCGTCACTTCGTGCGTACATAGCCCCCACAAATAGAAGCACATATTGATTAAGTTCACCTATGGGATTAATTCCATCTTACAAGGTTAGAAAAGAGACTTACCTCGTCTCTAGGCCTACTTCCCGGTCCAAGAATGTGCTCACACTCTCAATTCGAAGAATGTTGTTACCCATAACCTCATGAACTCAAATATATGATTTTTACTAGGTTCTATAATGAATTTCATGATTAAATCTCATTTTTATCAACAACCTAGATTTTCACTTAAACTCATGGTTTTGACTAATTTACATGTTATAATCTACCCATAAGTTATGTATTTGACTCATATTTGGTACAAATTACTTACCTCAAGATGTTAGATGAAAATCCTCTCTATAAGAGCTTCAATAATCGCCCAACAATGGAATAAATGATCCAAAAATGATTAACTCCCGCATTAAATGAAGGATTCTGCCTTCAGCGACTTCCGCACCAGCGGAGGGACTTCGCTTCTACGGTCAAAAGTCCGCTTCTGCGGAACAGTCCTGGCCACTCGCCCATCGCACCTGGGGAGCTAGGGCCGCTCCTGCGGCCGGCTCTTTCATGCCTGCGGACACATCCACTTATGCGGTCACAGTCATAGCACCTGCGAGTTCGCAGGTGCGCCAAACTCCATGCTCTTGTGGATCCTGGGCAGCTTTGGCTTGCTCGCTTTTGTGGCTCCTGGCTCACACCTGCGATCTGGCCAAGTGCAGGTGCGATTACACCAGCAACTGGGAGTTTCAGCTATTGCTCCCAAGTTTCAACTTGGTCTGAGCCTCGTCCGATTGATACATAGGGCCTCCGAGGCCCCGCCCGAACATACCAACAAGTTTGAAATCATAAAACGGACTTGCTCGATCTCTCGGAACGCCCCGAACAACATTAAAACTAAGAATCACACCCCAAATCAATTGGAGAAAAAATATAAACTTTAAGTTCTTCAATTTATTCCCAAAGCGCCGAAACATACTTAAACTACTCTAATTGACACCAAATTTTGTATGCAAGTCTTAAATGATATTACAGAACTATTCCTGGTATCAGAATTTCATTTCGACCTCGATATCACCAAAACCTACTCTAACCCAAATTTAAAGAACTTCAAAATCCTTCAAAGAACCAACTTTCAATATTAGGCGTCGAAACGCTCCCGGGTCATCCAAAACCCGATCCAAGCATATACCCAAGTCTGAAATCATCTTACGAACCTATTGGAACAGTCAAATCTTGATTCCGAGGTCGTTTAATCAAAATATTGACCGAAGTCATACTTAGCCTTTTAAGGCCAACTTAAGGAACCAAGTGTTCCGATTTCAACCCGAGCCCTTCCAAATCTCGAACTAACAATTCTCGCAAGTCATAAAACAATAAAAGCATATACGGGGAGTCTTATTTAGGGGAACAGGTTTTAAAAAAGCAAAATGAATGGTCGGGTCGTTATAGGTAGTATGGTGGTTGTGGAGAAGATGATTAGTTTGGGAAGATAAGGAGGGGGCGGGGCTTTTTCTTTTCTCTATTTTTTTCCTTTGGGAAGATGAGGAGAGCGGTTTTTATTTGGGGGAGGGGATAGAGATTTTTTTTCTCGATTTATCACATGTGTCGGATGTTGATTGGCACGTGTAATTTCAATTTTTAAGTATATGTGGTCAAATACCGAAGTATTGTGTAATAGACATGATACGCTCAAATTACACTTCTAAAATAGTGTAAAGCGGTCGAAGTCAAATATAATAACCCAACAAGGTTGGGGTCGAATCCCACAGGGAATAGGTGTGAAAATATCACTATGTTAGTGTGGTTCTTAACTCTAATCGAAATTCTATTCCGTTAGTGAACAAAAAGGTGGTGATTAATAGTTTACTATTTTAAAGAAAGAGTAGTAACAATGGAAACTAATTTAGATTGTAATTAATATGGGTAAATTAACCAAGGTTGTGTCCCCTTTCATGGAGTGTAATGCAAGTAGGTATTAATATGATATATTTCTAATGGGAAGTTCTTGATATGCAAATGATTCTTAAGATAACTATCCTAGATTTTCCAATACTACGATAGTATTTCCTCTTTATGATTTTTCCAAATGTAAAAGAGTTGCAATAAATCCGAATCACGTCTTGCCAAATAAAACCAACTTATTCCTAAGTGATTCTATTAAACGAGGTTTAACACCTCGAGCCTTTGGTATTTACTCTTACCACTTCTAACCCGCTTTTCCAAGATAAT
>ML282019.1:0-15077 GCA_005239495.1 Nicotiana undulata | reverse complement strand
GAAGGCCTACTGAACTGGCCACCTCCGAACTGACCTCTGCCCCTAGCTGGAGCACCCCTGAAGCCCCCTATGAACCTGGCCCTCTTGTCCTGCTGACCCTGCTGACCTGGCTGACCCTGCTCTCTGCTCCTCATACGGTAACCCTCAATCCGTCGAGCTATCTTGACTACAAGCTGGTATAGGGTACCCATCTCTACCTCTTTGGCCATAGAGGCCCTAATACATGGATGCAAGCCCGCCACAAACCGCCGCACCCTCTCGGCATCAGTAGGCAATATAATAAGGGCATGGCGAGACAACTCGAAAAATCTAGCCTCATAATCAGTCACTGACATCTGCCCTTGCTCTAGTCGCTCAAACTGACCCCGTAGCTCCTCCCTCTCAGAAGGTGGAATGTATCTGTCTAGAAATAGCTGAGCGAACTGATCCCAAGTGACAGGAGGAGAATCTGCTGGCCTGCTGAGAATATATGACTGCCACCACCTGCGAGCTCTGCCCTCTAACTGAAATGTGGTGAAATCCACTCCATGGGACTCCAAAATCCTCATGTTGTGCAAATTGTCCCTGCACCTATCACTAAAATCCCGAGCATCCTCTCCCCTCTCACCCCCGAAGACTGGAGGGCGAAGTCGGGTCCATCTATCCAACATCTTCTGCTGGTCACCTTCTGCAACTGGCCTGGGCTCTGGGGCTGCTACCATGGGCTGAACCCCTCCCACGGGCGGTGTGCCCAGGGTATGACGTGCTGCTGCTGCCTGACCAGTGGCCTGAGCGATAGGAGTCTGGACTCCCCCTCCCGCCTGAGAAGTAGCAGGGTCAGCTGGAAATAAACCAACCTGTGACATAGTGTCCATGAATCTCAGCATACGGCCCATGACCTTCTGGAAGCCTGGCCCCGTCATGAAATCCACTGGAGCAGGCGCTACTGGAGGCACCTCATCCTACTCCTCCATAATAGGGTCCTCTAGTGGTGCCACTAGTGTAGCTCTGGGACGCCCTCGTCCCCTGCCTCGAGCAGGTGCTCTACCCCCGCCTCTACCCCGACCTTGGGCAGCTGGGGCAGCGGCCTCTCCCGGACCAGGAACATTGGATGCACGCGTCCTCACCATCTGTGAGAGAATAGAAGAATAAGTTTGAGTACATCATAGATTGCACGACAGGATATGAATAAAGGGAAGTTTCCTAACACCCCATAACCTCCTGAAGATAAGTACAAACGTCTCCGTACCGATCCGCAAGACTTTACTGGGCCTGCCCGTGACTCGTGAGACTTACGTGAACCTAGGGATATGATACCACCTTGTCACAACCCAGAATCCTAATCCGGGTCATGATGGCGCCCAACAAAGGGGTTAGGCAAGCCAACACAAATTATGCTAAGTGATACCCTTGCCATCTAATTAAACAAGTCAACATTTACAAATTTTAAACAATTAAACATGATGATAGCTTGACATGGAAATAAAGCATACGCATGCTTGTACAACCCAAACCCAAAAGATATATATACACTACGCGTGTGTTCCAGGAACTAGTGTCACGAGTGTCATGGGAAACTACTGAATATACAATGACTACAACATATACATGGTCTCAGTCTGAATGAAATGGACAAAGAATATAATAAAAGAACTCCAGGGTGCTGCTAGGAAGTCGCCGCGAACGCAGCTCACCGTGAAGTATGACCACGCTATCAATATCTAGCACCGACCTGATAATCAGACGTACCAGCTTCCGGACTTGTACAGTCAAGTACACAAAAGAAAAGAAAGTGCAGCATGAGTACATATTAAATAAATATGTACCCAGTGAGTATCCCGCCTAAACTCGAAGAAGTAGTGACGAGAGGTCGACTCGATACTCACTAAGGTCCAACAGTAATAACGTATGATAGAATATAATGAAATACAGTAGGCATGTCAGGAAATAATCAACACGTACATATCAGGAGCAGAAATCCAAACAACTACTGAACTAAACAATAAAGCACTTTCAAGGGTAAGACCACCGAAGGAAAAAATAAATCACAAATTCTTAGATCCGCCGTGGCGTACGACCCTCTCCCATAAGGTACCTTCTAAACTCGCCACGGCGTACGTCCCGATCCCATATGTATCTCAAGTATTTCTCAACTCTGCCGTGGCGTACGACTCGATCCCATATATATATCACAAATACTTCTCAACACTGCCGTGGCGTACGGCCCGATACGATATATTTCACAATTTCTTTTCATCTCTACCGTGGCGTACAACCCGATCCCATATAGACATAATCACTCTCAAACCTGCCGTGGCGTACGACCTGACCCCAATATCTTACAATACTTACTTTCCATAAAAAATTCCTTACCATTCAACAATTTTCCATAATGCCTCAGAAGAACAACACTAAACAAAACGTAATCTCATAGTACATATGGCGTCATAATAAATCATATAAAGAATTACAAGGAAAACATATCAGGCATTACAAGAAAAGTATATAAGGCATTACGAGAAAGCATACAAGTCATGATGTGGGCCTAACTATCCGGACATAATAATAATAGCCGCTACGTACGAACTTTCGTCACTTGGAGCGTACGTGGCCCCCAAACAATTTACACATAGCATATACATCACCTATGGGGACAATTCCCTCTTACAAGGTTAGAAAGNGCGTACGTAGCCCCCAAACAATTTACACATAGCATATACATCACCTATGGGGACAATTCCCTCTTACAAGGTTAGAAAGGAGACTCGCCTCGTGTCGAATCTACCCCTCGGACCACAATTGCGCCCGAAACTCTGAACTCTACACCCGAGGACTTGCAACTAGTCAAAAGGTGTAAAATTAAATCAATGCATGCACTACGTGAGAAATTATCTTAGCTATTCAATAAAATCGCCATTCTTGAAGAAATCCCAATTTCCAACCCCGGTCCCGCATGATCAAATTTCGAAAATTCTTGAAGGGATCACTCACCTATAGACTAAGGATCATTAAGGTGTGATTCCTACTTAAATTCAAGGCCTAAAATGGAAAATCACAAAATCCTCAAGAACCCTAAAATTACTACCTAATTCTATGATTTTAACTAGGAATTAATGTTTGAAACTAGTAAAACTATGGAATTTACTTACCTCAATAGCAGTGGTGGAAGGTCCCTTGAAGAGCTCTCTAAAAACTTGACGAGGAAGATGAAAATGGAGGAAAAATGCTAAGTCCCATATTTTATAAAACTGCCCAGGGATTCCTTAGCTGCGATCGCGACAAAGGCCTTGCGATCGCGAAGGCCAACTGGACAGACCTCTGCGATCGCGACAGAGGTCCTGTGATCGCGAAGACCAACAGGCTGGACCTCTGCGATCGTGAAGAACAAACTTACCCGGCCCAGACGCGACTCAATGTGATCGCGATAAAAGACTGCGATCGCGAAGGTGTGGAACCTAGACCTCTGCGATCGCAAAGGGGAAGCTGCGATCGCAGAGAACAATCAATAGCCCAGCAAAATCCTTCTCCGCGATCGCAAACCACCTTCTGCGATGGCAGAGAAGGAAACCTGATAGCAGAAATTTCTGGTTCTTCTAACTTAGCTCCCGAGGGTCTAAAACAAACCCGAGCCCCTCGGGACCCCTGTCCAAAAGCACCGACAAGTCTGTATTCGTGATACGGACTCGCTTGAACTTTTGGAACATGAAAAACAACAACAAAATTCAAAATTCAACCCCAAAACCATATTGAATCAAAACATAAGAACTTGAAACTCTAGAATTCACTTCAATGCACCATACCGGTCTATACTACTCGAAATGATTTCAAATTTTGCAGACAAGTCATGAATGACATAACGGAACTATCCCCGGTCTCGGAATCTCATTCGGACCTCGGTGACATAAAATCACATTTCAAGCCAAATTTCAAATTCTATGAAAATCCTCAAAACTTCTTTAACTCTAATTTTTCCATTTTGATCCGAAACCCGTCAAATCAAGTCTGTTTCTTACCAAATTTCACAGATAACTTAAATAATACATATTGAACCTGTTCCGGGCTCCGAAACCATAATACAGGCCCACAGGTTTCACATCAAGGTTAATTTTCATAAGCCTCTAATATTTTCATAAAACAAATTTTCTTTAAAAATTCATTTCTCGGATTTGGGTCCTCGGAATTCGATTCAGGGCATATGCCCAAGTCCCATATTTTCCTACGGACCTTCCGAGACAGTCAGATCACGGGACCGGGTCCGTTTACCAATAATGTTGACCAAAGTCAACTTTATTCAATTAATTATCATAAATTCAACTCTTAATCAAGTGTTCACATAAAGGCTTCCCGGCTACGCGCCCAGGATGTGCACGCACATCGAGGTGAGATTAACGGAGGCTTTCGGGGCCTCGCAATGCAGTCACAATTAGATTTACATAAGATGACCCCTTTTGGGTCATCAAAAAAGACATCGACGGATCTTTCAAAGTCCTTAGGTTTGAAAGCACGCATTGCACTTTTTTTTCCCTTAGATCGGTTTTTGTCCCAAATGGGTTTTTCCGGTGAGGTTCTTAACAAGGCAACCACTGTTCGTGCTAACTTAGAGCAATTCAACATTATCCGAGGCTTTTTTACAATAATCATCAAATACTGGGGGGCATCACCCTCGAATGTGAAATTTGTTACAAGGAAAGTACTTTGTATTAACATGGTCTTGATAGGTAAATGTTGTAAGGGCCAAACGTCAAACGAACCGTGCCCATGTAGGTTACTGTGATGACCCAAAAGGTCATCCTATGTAAATTTGATTATGAATGTGTTACGAGGCCCCGAAAGGCTCTGTTAGTCTCACCTTGATGTGCGTGCTTAGCCTGGGCGCGTAGCCGGGAAGCCCTTATGTGGAAACTTAATAAAGAGTCAAATTTATGATAATTAATTGAATAAAGTTGACTTTGGTCAACATTTTTGGTAAACTGACCCGGACCTGGACCCGTGATTTGACGTTCCCGGAGGGTCCGTAGGAAAATATGGGACTTGGGCGTATGCCCAAAATCGAATTCCGAGCACCCATGTCCGAGAAATAAATTTTTAAAGAAAATTATTTTCTGAAAATAATAAAGGCTTATGAAAATGAACCTCGATGTGAAACCTGTGTTGTCGGGCCCGTATTATGGTTCTAGAGCCCGGAACAGGTTAAATATGTGTTATTTGAGTTATCTGTGAAATTTGGTAAGGAACGGACTTGATTTGACGGGTTTCGAATCAAAAATGGTAAATTGAGAGTTAATGAAGTTTTGAGGATTTTCTTAGAATTTGAAATTTTGTTTGGAATGTGATTTTATGTTATCGAGGCCGGAATGTGATCCCGGGACCGGGAATAGTTCCGTTACGTCATTTATGACTTGTGTGCAAAATTTGATGTCATTCCGAGTTGTATAGTCGGTTCGGCGCATTGTTATAGAATCAAGAACTTGAAGTTTCTTAAGTTAGGATTTTAGGGGTTTTGGGATGTGATTTTTGAGATTTAGCGTTGTTTTGGGTGATCCGAAGGCTCGAGCAAGTCCGTATTATGATTTAGGACTTGTTGGTATATTTGGACGGGGGCTGGGGTGGGCCCAAGTGCCTCCCGGACACCAAACAGGGCTAAAAACCAGCAAAAATAGCTACTGGTGCACCTGTTTCTGGTGTGACCGCAGGTGCGGTTGCCCAGTCGCAGGTGCGGTTGCCCAGTCGCAGGTGCGGGACCACCCCTGCGGTCCCAAGCATCGAAGGTGAGACCCCAGGTGAGGTCCCCCTTTCTCGCAGGTGCGGACAAAGGTCAGTAGGAGCGGAACCGCAGGTGCGGTAATCCCTCCGCAGGTGCAACCCCAGCCCCTCTTGCCCAGTTCCGCAGGTGCGAGCCCCAGCTCGCAGGAGCGAGACCGCAGGTGCGGAATCCTTGTAGGCTAGACTAATTTTAAATGCAAAAACTCGGGATTTCTTCATTCCCTTCATACCAAAAACCCCATTAGAGACTTGTGAGCTTAGGAAGAAGACACCACGACCTAGCTACTGTTAAGATAAGTTAATTCCTTCCTAATACTAGTTTCATGTATGAATTGTTAATAGGGTTTACTACTAAATTAATGGAAAATCAAGAATTGGGTAGTATATTTAGGGTTCTTGAGAAATTGGCGTATTGTTCGTTTAATGCTATGAATTCACGTAGAAACTTCATATTAATAATCCTTAAGCTATGGGTGAGTGATTCCTTTCAGAATTTTCGGGATTCGAGTATGCGGGCCTGGGTCGAATTGTGGTATTTTTGGAAGAATGATAGGGAATGTATAATTAGGCTTTGGAATTGGTTTATTGAGTAACTATTGATGTTAATAACTCAATTGTGTCTAAATATTATCGATTGGGAGTTGCATTCGAGAGGAAAGGCTGTGATTGAGGCTTGACTTGCACTTTGGAGCCGAGGTAAGTGTTTGGCCTAACCTTAGCTAGAGGGATTAGGTATAGAGTCTTATTTGCTATGTATAATTCATGTCCAACGTATAGGTGAGGTGACGAGTACCTATATGTTGCGGTCAATCATGCCCGTGAGTCAATTGTGATGAATTGTGCCGTGTTCTTGATATACTCGATATTCTCTATACTATGAATAATCGGTGATTAGAAGTGATACATTGATGTTGTTTCATGACGTGGGAAATGATTGATTAATTGTTAAGTTGAGGCTCTTACTGTTGAAATTACACTTCTGAGCGAGTTTGGTTGTAGCTGAGTCCTTTGCCCGGACGATAGAATTTTATTGAGTATTTCTGTACACTTGAGATTTCTTATTGTTAGTTTGCACATTATATTGCTGATTGTTTATTCTTTATCACACAAGGGGACATGCCGTGTTGATTGTTTATTATTTATCGCACGAGGGGACATGTCCATGCTGATTGTTTATTATTTATCGCACGAGGGGACATGTCCATGCTGATTGTTTATTATTTATCGCACGAGGGGACATGTCCATGCTGATTGTTTATTATTTATCGCACGAGGGGACATGTCCATGCTGATTGTTTATTATTTATCGCACGAGGGGACATGTCCATGCTGATTGTTTATTATTTATCGCACGAGGGGACATGTCCATGCTGATTGTTTATTATTTATCGCACGAGGGGACATGTCCATGCTGATTGTTTATTATTTATCGCACGAGGGGACATGTCCATGCTGATTGTTTATTATTTATCACACGAGGGGACATGCCGTGTTGATTGTTTATTATTTATCGAACGAGGGGACATGCCGTGCTGATTGTTTATTGTTTATCACACGAGGGGAAATGCCGTGTTGATTGTTTATTATTTATCGCACGAGGGGACATGCCATGTTGATTGTTTATTATTTATCGCACGAGGGGACATGTCATGCTGATTGTTTATTATTTATCACACGAGGGGACATGCCGTGTTGATTGTTTATTGTTTATCGCACGAGGGGACATGTCGTGCCGATGTGCTATTGTTTGATGCACGAGGGGACATTCCGTGCCGAGTTATTTGTGAGGTGATGCACGAGGGGACATGTCGTGCCTTGTGTTATTCATTATCTGTTCTGAGGCGCTAAATTCCTGCTTTTACTGTTACATTTTAGTTGTTACCCTGTTCCACTATGCCAGTATTTATTGCCCCTCTTATCCCAGCATGTTTCTCCCCGTATTTGTTTATATTTTTTATTTTCGTCGATATTTTCCTGTTATTATATAGAATTGCACAGGTATGTATATCGTTGTCGGTCCTAGCCTCGTCACTACTTCTCCGAGGTTAGGCTCGGCACTTACTCAGTACATGGCGTCGGTTGTACTGATGCTACATCTGCAATTCTTTATGTTGTGCAGACTTCGCAGCCGGACCCGGTGGTCACTGACGGAGAGAGCATTCCACCAGTTCACTCAGGAGACCTCGAGGTAGACCCGCAGACGTTCGTGGGCCTTGGCGTCACCTTCTACCTTTCTCTTTCAAATCTGTCTTATTTTATAGTTTCAGAGACAATCATATGTACTTATTTTTAGACCATTGTGTTCAGTAATCTCATAGACAATTCGTGAGTATGTGACACCAGTTCTGGGATATGTATATGGGTTTTATTACAAAGTTGCTATATGGTTTTGAATTTAGTTAACCTTTATATTGTTGACCATCGATGCCTTAGTTATCTTGTTTATTTTAGTTGTTAATGAGTTTATTGGTTCAAACGTTGGCTTGTCTAGCGGCTTCAACGTTAGACGTGGTCATGGCCCGAAGGTGGGATTTCGGGTCGTGACAAGTTGGTATCAGAGCCCTAGGTTGCTTAGGTCTCACAACTCACGGACAAACTTGGTAGAGTCTGAGGGATCTGTACGGAGACGTGTCTACTTATCCCCAGAGGCTGCAACGTTAGGAATAACTTCATATCTTTCATTCTCTGTCGTGCCATTTGAATTCAAAACACTAATTGAGTCTCTATTCTACTCTCTCGCAGATGGCGAGGACGCGTGCTTCCTCATCGACCGACCAACAGCCTGATCCTCCTATTGCAGCTCCTACGAGGGGCCGAGGTCGAGGCCGTGCCAGAGGCCGAGACAGGGGTAGGGTTCAGCCCAGAGCAGCAACCCCAGTAGAGGACCCACAGGTAGACTTTGTCGGTGAGGTTCCTACTCAGATAGTCCCAGTTGGACCAGCTCAGGTCCCAGAGGGGTTCATTGCAACCCAGTGCTTCAGGACGCTTTAGTCCGCTTGGTGGGACTCATGGAGAGTGTGGCTCAGGCGGGTCTTCTTCCTACTGCACCAGTTGGATCTCAGGCTGGGGGAGGGACCCAGACTCCTGTTATTCACACCCCAGAGCAGTTTGCCACTCAGTTTCAGGATCCAGCACCTCAGACGGCTGGAGTAGCTCAGCCGGGTATTGTGGCACCGGCAGCCGAGGGTACATATGTCAGCAGATGCTCTATGGCGACTGGATCGGTTCACCAAGTTATTCACTACTACATTTTCTGGTGCACCATCAGAGGATCCCCAGGATTATTTAGACAACTGTTATGAGGTTCTTCGGAGCATGGGCGTTGTGGAGTCCAATGGAGTTGACTTTGCTACATTTCGTCTTTCGGGTTCCGCTAAGACTTGGTGGAGAGACTATTGCCTGACCAGACCAGCTGGGTCTGCACCATTGACTTGGGCTCAGTTCTCCGAACTATTCTTGGGGAAGTTTCTTCCCATTACTCAGCGAGAGGATCTTCGGAGGCAGTTTGAGTGCCTCCAGCAGGGATCTATGTATGTCACTCAGTACGAGACCAGGTTCATCACTCTAGCTAGGCATGCACTTATGATACTTCCCACTGATCGGGAAAGGGTACGGAGATTCATTAAGGGTCTGGCTCATCCTATCAGACTTCAGATGGCCAGGGAGACGGGTACTGATATCTCTTTTCAGGATGCAGCCGATATGGCCAGACGCATTGAGATGGTATTATCCCAGGGTGGTGGTCAGGGTTCTCACAAGAGACCTCGTTATTTCGGCTGTTTCAGTGGTATCTCCTCTGGAGGCAGGGATTCATTTGGTAGAGGTCATCCTTCTAGGCCTTATCAGTTAGCACTCCAGGAATCCCGCAGTGCACCATCAACTCCCATTAGTGCACGGCCGATTCAGAGTCTTCAAGGTGGTCATTCTGTGCATCAGGGACAGTTTTAGGGTCAGTATTCTCAGCAGCCGAAGGCTTGCTACACTTGCGGTGGTATAGGGCATATTTCCAGGTTTTTCCCCCAATGTTTTGGTGGTTCTCAGTATCAGGGTTCCCGTGCCATGGTTTCTGCATCAGGTGCACCCTCGCCCCCTCAGCCAGCTAGGGGTGGTCGTGGTGCTAGAGGTGGAGGTCAGACTCATAGAGGTGGAGGGCAGGTCATGAGAGGTAGGGGTCAGCCCGTAGCAGGTAGACCCAGAGATGGGTAGGTTGGAGGGGCTCCACCCCGATGCTATGCTATTTCGGGAAGGGCTGAGGCTGAGGCCTCTGACGCAGTTATCATAGGTACGGTATCAGTTTGCAGTCGAGATGCTTCAGTATTATTCGATCCGGGTTCTACTTTCTCTTATGTGTCTTCATATTTTCCCCCTTATTTGAGCATGTCCCGTGATTCCTTGAGTGCTCCTGTGTATGTGTCTACCCAGGTGGGTGATTCTATTGTGGTATATCGAGTCTATCGTGCTTGCTTAGTAGTTATTGGTGGTATGGAGACTCGGGTTGCTCTTTTGCTTCTTGATATGGTGGACTTTGATGTTATATTGGGTATGGATTGGCTGTCTCCCTATCATGCTATTCTGGACTGTCATGCCAAGACAGTAACCTTGGCCTTGCCAGGTGTGCCTCATTTGGAGTGGAGAGGGACTCCTAGTCATTCTTCTGGCAGAGTTATTTTTTATATGAAGGTTCGGCGTATGGTCGAGAAGGGTTATTTGGCGTATTTGGCCTATGTTCGTGATTCTAGTGCTGAGGTTCCTTCTATGGAGTCTGTGCCTGTGGTTCGTGAGTTCCTAGAGGTTTTTCCTGCTGACCTACCGGGTATGCCACCCGACATGGATATTGACTTTTGTATCGATGTGGCCCAGGGCACTCAGCCTATTTCTATTCCGCCGTATCGTATGGCCCCGCCAGAGTTGGAGGAATTGAAGGATCAGTTGCAGGACTTGTTGGATAAAGGCTTTATTAGGCCTAGTGTTTCTCCTTGGGGTGCTCCAGTGTTGTTTGTCAAGAAGAAAGACGGCTCAATGAGGATGTGTATTGACTACCGTCAGCTGACTAAGGTTACTATCAAGAATAAGTATCCTGAGCCGAGGATTGATGATCTATTTGACCAGCTTCAGGGTGCTACAGTGTTTTCCATGATAGACTTGAGATCTGGTTACCATCAGCTGAGGATTAGGGCTTCTGATGTACCTAAGACGGCCTTTCGTACTCGTTATGGGCATTATGAGTTTTTGGTGATTTCATTCGGGTTGACAAATGACCTGGCTGCTTTTATGGAGTTGATGAACCGAGTGTTCAGGCCTTATTTGGACTCGTTCGTTATTGTTTTCATTGATGATATATTGATATACTCTCGCAGTCGAGAAGTGCACGTGCAGCACCTTAGAGTCATCCTCCAGACTCTGAGGGATAGTTAGTTGTATGCCAAGTTTTCCAAGTGTGAGTTCTGGTTGAGTTCGGTGGCATTTCTGGGCCATATTGTGTCGGCAGAGGGTATTCAGGTGGATCCCAAGAAGATTTCGGCAGTCAGAGATTGGCCTAGGCTTACTTCAGCTACAGAGATTCAGAGTTTCTTGGGCTTAGCAGGTTATTATCGATGATTTGTGAAGGGCTTTTCATCTATAGCAGCCCCGATGACCAAGTTGACCCAGAAGTGTTTCCAGTTCAGGTGGTCGGATGAGTGTGAGGCAAGCTTTCAGAAGCTCAAGACGGCCTTGATCATGACACCAGTGTTAGTTTTGCCCACAGGTTTAGGACCGTATACCGTGTATTGTGATGCGTCACGGATTAGGCTTGGTGCAATGTTGATGCAGGATGGCAAAGTTATAGCCTATGCTTCTCATCAGTTGAAGATTCATGAGAAGAACTATCCCGTTCATGATCTGGATCTTACAGCTATTGTTCATGCATTGAAGATTTGGAGGCATTACTTGTATGGTGTGCCTTGTGAGGTGTTTACGGATCATAAGAGTTTACAGTATCTATTCAGGCAAAAGGAGTTGAACATGAGGCAGAGAAGGTGGTTAGAGTTACTGAAGGATTATGATGTTACCATTCTTTATCATCCGGGGAAGGCCAATGTGGTGGCCGATGCTTTGAGCCAGAAGTCAGTCGGTATGGGCAGTCTATCTTATTTATCAGTCGGAGAGCGACCTCTTTTCTGAGACTGGCAGTGTGTTGGCCCATACCGTGGACCGTTCTTCATTGTATGATCGTATTCGGGCCAGGAAGTATGATGATCGTCATTTATGTGTTCTTAGAGATACAGTCCGGCACGGAGGTGCCAAGCATGTTACGGTTGATGATGAGGGAGTTCTGCAGATGCAAGGCCGTATTTGTGTACTTGATGTTGATGGTATTCGTGAGTTGATACTACAGGAGGCCTATAGTTCCCGGTATTCCATTGATCCGGGCGCTGCAAAGATGTACCAGGACTTGCGGCAACATTATTGGTGGCGGAGGATGAAGAAGGATATTGTAGCTTATGTAGCTCGGAACTTGAACTGTCAGCATGTTAATTACGAGCACCAGAGACCCGATGGTTTGATGCAGCAGATTCAGCTTCCTGAGTGGAAGTGAGAGCGTGTCACCATGGACTTTGTAGTTGGACTCCCACGGACTAAGAGGATGTTTGATGCGGCTTGGGTTGTGGTGGATAGGCTGACCAAGTCGCGCACTTCATTCCGGTATCAGTTTCATATTCAGCGGAGAAGTTGGCAAAGATATATATGAGAGAGATTGTTCGATTGCATGGTGTGACCTTATCCATTATATCAGACAGAGGTACTCAGTTTACCTCCCATTTCTGGAGAGTCTTTCGGCGAGAGTTGGGCATGCAGATTGATTTGAGCACAACATTCCATCCTCAGACAGACAGACAATCCGAGCGTACTATTCAGATTTTGGAGGATATGTTACGGGCTTGTCTTACTGACTTTGGTGGTTCATGGGACCAGTTCTTGCCTTTATCTGAGTTTGCCTACAACAACAGCTATCAGTCGAGCATTCAGATGGCTCTATATGAGGCGTTGGATGGTAGACGGTGTCAGTCTCCAGTCGAATGGTTTGAGACAGGATAGGCCAGATTGTGGGGTTTTGAGTTAGTCCAGGATGCCTTGGACAAGGTGAAGATTATTCAGGATAGACTTCGTACAGCTCAGTCCAGGCAGAAGAGTTATGCGGATCGCAAAGTTCGAGATTTGGCATTCATGATAGGAGACCGGGTATTTCTTCGAGTGTCGCCTATGAAGGGCGTGATGAGGTTCGGGAAGAAGGGCAAGTTGATCCCTAGGTACATTGGTCCATTTGAGATATTGGATAAGGTAGGAGAGGTGGCTTACAGACTTGCCTTGCCACCTAGTTTGTCAGCAGTGCACCCGGTGTTTCATGTGTCTATGCTCCGGAGGTATATTGCGGATCCATCTCATGTACTTGACTTTAGCGGTGTCCAGTTGGACAAGGATTTGTCTTACGAGGAGGAGCCGGTAGCCATATGGCTCGACAGGTTCGTCAGTTGAGATCGAAGAGTTATCCTTCGGTTCGTGTTCAGTGGAGAGATCAGCCTGTTGAGGCAGCGACTTGGGAGTCCGAGTCCGATATGCGGAGCCGATATCCCCATCTTTTCCCCAATTTAGGTACCCCTCTATGTCCGTTCGAGGACGAACGTTTGTTTTAGAGGTGGAGATTGTGGTGACCCAAAAGGTCATCCTATGTAAATTTGATTATGACTGTGTTCCGAGGCCCCGAAAACCTCTGTTAATCTCACCTCGATGTGCGAGCGTAGCCCGGGCGCATTGCCGGGAAGCCCTTATGTGGAAACTTGATAAAGAGTCGAATTTATAATAATTAATTGAATAAAGTTGACTTTGGTCAATATTTTTGGTAAACGGACCCGGACTCGTGATTTGACGGTCCCAGAGGGTCCGTAGGAAAATATGGGACTTGGGCGTATACCCGGAATCTAATTTCGAGGATCCAAGTCCGAGAAATGAATTTTTAAAGAAAATTATTTTTTGAAAATAATAAAGGCTTATGAAAAAGAACCTCGATGTGAAACCTGTGTTGCCGGGCACGTATTATGGTTCCGGAGCCCGGAACAGGTTCAATATGTGTTATTTGAGTTATCTGTGAAATTTGGTATGGCACAGACTTGATTTGACGGGTTTCGGATCAAAAATGGTAAATTGAGAGTTAATGAAGTTTTGAGGATTTTCATAGAATTTGAAATTTGGTTTGGAACGTGATTTTATGTTATCAAGGTCCGCATGTGATCCCGGGACCGGAATAGTCCCGTTACGTCATTTATGATTTGTCTGCAAAATTTGATGTCATTCCGAGTTTTATAGGTCGGTCTGGCGCATTGTTATAGAATCAAGAACTTGAAGTTTCTTAAGTTAGGATTTTAGGGTTTTTGGGATGTGATTTTTGAGATTTAGCGTTGTTTTGGGTGTTCCGAAGACTCGAGAGAGTCCGTATTATGATTTGGAACTTGTTGGTATATTTGGACGGGGGCTCGGGTGGGCCCAGGTGACTCCCGGACACCAAACGGGGCTAAACACCAGCTAAAATAGCTGCTAGTGCACCTATTTCTGGTGTGACCACATGTGCGGTTTCCCAGTCGCAGGTATGGGACCGCCCTTGCGGTCCCAAGCATCGCAGGTGCGACCCCAGGTGAGGTCCCCCTTTCTCGCAGGTGCGGACAAAGGTCCGCAGGTGCGGTAATCCCTCCGCAGGTGCGACCCCAGCCCCTCTGCCCAGTTTCGCAGGTGCGAGCACCAGCTCGCAGGAGCGATACCGCAGGTGCCGAATCCCTGTAGGCCAGACTATTTTTAAATGCAAAAACTCAGGATTTCTTCATTCCCTTCATACCAAAAACCCCATTAGAGACTTGTGAGCTTGGGAAGAACACACCACGACCTAGCTACTGTTAAGGTAAGTTAATTCCTTCCTAATACTAGTTTCATGCATGAATTATTCACAGGGTTTACTACTAAAAATGGAAAATCAAGAATTCGGTAGTAAATTTAGGGTTCTTGAGAAATTGGCGTATTGTCCGTTTAATGCTATGAATTCAAATAGAAACTTCATATTAATAATCCTTAAGCTATGGGTGAGTGATTCCTCCGAGAATTTTCGGGATTCGAGCATGCGGGCCCGGGGTTGAATTGTGGTATTTTTGGAAGAATGATAGAGAATTTATAATTAGGATTTGGAATTGGTTTATTGAGTAACTATTGATGTTAATAACTCAATTGTCTCTAAATATTATCGATTCGGAGTTGCATTCGAGAGGAAAGGCTGTGATTGAGGCTTGACTTGCACTTTGGAGCCGAGGTAA
>ML282017.1:2683-13564 GCA_005239495.1 Nicotiana undulata | reverse complement strand
ACTGATCAAACATTGGAGATGAAAACAAAAGTTCTTTTTAAATTTTGGTTGATACCGGTATAGTTCATAATTGTCTTATCTTTGATGTTTTGGGTGTATTGTATCTAACAAATTTTGAGGAGAAAGTTTGACATATTATATTATCTCAAAAATAACCAAGAGCGTGAAAATCACATCCTTCATCAAAGCGTGAGAAGCGAGTGTAACGTACCGTTCACCTTACGTCAAGTAAGTGTAACAAACTTAAAACCCCATACTTTAGGTCCTAAAACATAAACCCTCCCTTCTCTCTGCAATCTCACTTTCCAAATTTGGATCTGTGTCCCGGAAATGGCAAATCCATTGGTGGCCGATCCATATGTGCCGCCGGCGAACAACTTTGCCGGTGCCTCGGATCCACCTCTGGACCATGGAAACAGCAATAACAGTAGTAACGTCATTTGCGATGAAGCATTCAACAACGAATTCGTGTTTGATGACCTCGAATTCGACTTAGATATCATCTTCCCTCCTGATGATGCTGCCATTCTCAACAACTCCAGTTCTCTTGAAACGGGTCAGATTGACCCAAATGCGTTTGGTCAACAGCTGCTCCCAAGTTTTAACGATTCTTCTCGGATTTTCAAGTCGTCTCCGGAATTACGTCATGTTTCCGTCGCCAGAGGTACGTCCGAGGCGTGCCATAGCTCCGGAGGTCAAACTACGAGTGGGTCCCTTGTTTTGACTGCAGCATCGAACCAAATTTCAGATGTCTCTGGATATCTGAATGTGCCGTCACCCCCCGAATCTAATGGGTCTAATCATGAGGATTCTGGAAATGACAACAAGGAGGGTTCCTATGATTCGAACTTCCCTTCACCGGAGTCGCAGGGTTCTGAAAATTGTGGCTCCCATGTCTCTGAAGAAGCTTTCAATTGTCCCAGCAAATCGGTAACTTCTTCTCCCATAAAATGTGTAGTAGTAGAACAGAACATCATTAAATTAGAGGAAATGATGAATACAAAAGATAATAATAAGTGTAGCTCCATATTGAAGAGGAAAAAAGTGAGTGAAGAAGATTCTAACAATGTAAGCAAATACCAAAAATCTAATTATGTGGCTGAATGTAGCAATGTGTTTAATAGTGAAGGAGGGGATGAAAAGAGGAAAGCGAGATTGATGAGGAATAGGGAAAGTGCTCAGCTTTCTAGGCAAAGGAAAAAGCATTATGTTGAGGAGTTAGAGGATAAGGTGAGGACTATGCATTCAACTATTCAAGATTTGAATGCTAAGATATCATACATAATGTCCGAGAATGCAACTTTAAGGTCACAGATGGGACCAGTGCCTTCCCCGATGCCACCACCATCCCCTGGGATGTACCCGGTGATGTATCCTTGGATGCCTTGTGCTCCGCCTTATATGGTGAAGCCACAAGGATCACAAGTGCCTTTGGTTCCTATTCCTAGGTTGAAACCACAAGCAGTGGCTCCTGCATCCAAGGGTAGTAAGAAAGTAGAGACTAAGAAGACTGAGATGAAAACCAAGAAGGTTGCGAGTGTTAGTTTCCTTGGCTTGTTGTTCTTCATGCTCCTGTTTGGTGGATTAGTTCCTGTGATAAATATGAGATACGGAGGAGTGAGAGAACCTTTTACAAGTGGAGATCTTTCTGGAAGTGGGCACAATGAAAGGCATCGTGAAAGAGTTTTGGCTGTTGATGGGCAAGTGAACGGAATTAGTTATTCACGGAAACATAATGGGAGGGATTATGGTACTAATTGTGGTCGGAGAGGTCAGGGAGGAGATGGTCAGCCAAATTTCAATAGCGGCACAGATGAGTTTGTTCGGTCGGGCAATGATAGTGAGCCTCTAATGGCCTCATTGTATGTTCCCAGGAATGATAAACTTGTGAAGATTGATGGAAACTTGATCATTCATTCTGTTTTGGCAAGTGAGAAAGCCATGGCATCTCATAGAAGTGAAGAGAAGAAGACCAGCGGAGAGACGGGTCTTGCGGTTCCTGGAGATTTGGCCCCTGCCATCCCAGGAAGGCATTCCCATCATTACCGCAGTCCTGCTGATGGAAAACGGGCTCTTGGCTCTGGGGATAAAGAGAAAGCAAAGTCAACTGTGCAGCAATGGTTCCTTGAAGGCGTTGCTGGTAAGTGCTGATAAACCTTATTCCAGTTTGCTACTGCTCTATCTTTATTAAATAATAGTATATTTATTGTATATCATTTGTTTGGTCATATATTATTGATATCTTTGTTCTTGGTTCTTTTTTTTAAATGGATAGAGCTCTTTCTCACTGCTCCTTTTTCTCTTAACTAGACCAATATCGACAGAGCCAAATCCAACTATAAGTTGCTGTTGTCTAAATAAATAGTACTCCCTCCGGTCCAAAGTAAGTGATGTTTTGACTGTTTTCACATAGATTAAGAAATCAACCTTTTAACATTAATTAGTAATGAAAGTGACCATATTAACCTTTACTATCTCACATAAACACTCTTAACACATACTTCAATATTATTTACTCCAAGGGCAATGTAGGAAAAAAATAATTAATTCATTCTCGAAATCTGGAAAAATCACTTATTTTGGACCACAAAAAAAAGGCCAAAAAATCACTTATTTAGGACCGAAGGGAGTAGTTGCTATCAAAATACACACGGTTTTGTATAACATGAATTACTTTCTACTCCTACAATCCATTTATGGGTTGCTGTTTATGTGTTGGCGCCTAGTGTTTCTGATCTTATTATATCCTCCTATTGAGGGCACATGTCTCAACCAAATTTAAATAGGACATTTTCGTTATGCTTCCTGTTCACAACAGCATCCCCCTGCCCGATTGTTTGATGCTTTTCTTTTCTCATCTGTGCAGGGCCTATGTTGAGTTCAGGCATGTGTACTGAAGTGTTCCAGTTTGATGTGTCCTCAGCTCCAGGAGGCATAGTTCCTGTTACTACTGTGAGGAATGTTTCTATGGAGCAGAGGCAGAATGCAACACGCACCAACAAGGGGAGAAATAGAAGGATCCTTAATAGTCTTTCTGTTCCTGTTTCGGGAGTAACTCACAACATTTCTGAAGAACATGCTGGAGGAAGTGGAAAGAAAGACGACTTTACTGGAAAGAACTCACTGTCTTCAATGATTGTCTCTGTGCTAGTTGATCCAAGAGAGACAGGTGATGCTGATGGTGATGGAATGATGGGACCAAAGTCCATCTCTCGGATCTTTGTTGTTGTATTGATTGATAGTGTGAAGTATGTCACCTACTCTTGTATGCTTCCTTTTAAAGGATCTGTTCCTCTTGTGACTACCTGAAGATGGAGAAAGTTATGACGTAGAAGCATCTTACTGATCCCTGAACAGTTTTTGTAGATTCAGGTTAAATATAGTATTTACACACTACAACAAAAAGTAGTTTTACTGGCAGTTATTTAGCATCAGCTAACTAATAGCCAGTAATTTATTTCCAAACCTCATATATTACGGGCAAATGCACAATTGCGATATCAACCAGGAGAAGACCCCCTTTTTGCCGGCAATTATAAGCAATGGGCGGCAGAAGAGCCAAATTTTAATGTTTATCTTTCCTCCAAATGAAAACCCAATATTTTGTCCTTGTTCTCTCTTCTCAACTCACAACATAATATATGATGAAACAGACGGTTGATCATCTTCTGCCTACTTATTCTCCTTTATTACTACTCATATTCTGAAATAATATTATTTGTGAATGATATTACAAATTTTAGAATGTTGTAAAGGCTACTACTATACATGCTTGTTGTCCTTCAATATTCAAAACTAAAAGTAACCAAACAGCTAAGTCCAATAATAAAAATAATAACTATAGTGAACATTTTAGAATGTGTTTTAAAATCAGAGTGTCGACCGCACTGATCAGAATGAAGAACATTTTGGCGCCCTAAATTTCCTGGCGAAGAGCACTATTACCTCGGTGGCTGTGTTTCCTCAGAAAACGGAAGCAAAGAGGAGAGAGAGATTACACAAAGTTTCTTTAAAAATGGGTCGCAGAAGTAGCCGAGATGACTACAAGTTCCTACAAATAGTAGATGCCAGAGCTGCACTCAATCAGAAAGTCAATCTCATCGGCGTCGTTATCGAAACCGGTCTCCCCAAGCAGTCCAAGGGCACTGGTCTTTGTTTCTTCTCAGATACACTTTTTCCTCCTGTTTTATAGTTGAATATAATTAGTTATTTGATTACAAAATTCTCTAGACGTATTTAATTATTTCACTTTAGGTTTTATTATTTTTTTACTGTACTTTCTGCTGCCATGAAAGCTCTAATTTTCTTAAAAAATATTTGCTTGAAAATTTTCTCTTATCACTGAGCTAATAAAACGAGGAGAGAAAATGAGAATCAAAATTCTCATTTCTCGATTGTTGTCCTAACTGATACACGTGTATTGATCCTTGAACAATGAGAATATCTAAAACTGAACACTAATATAATTTAAATGCAGCAATATATACAATATAACTACAATGAACCATCAGCTAAAGATATCTATTTCCTCGCTGCTTATTTGTAGCACCAGCACTTGCACAAAGTGCATTGAATTGTTGCACATCACGCTTTGTATGCTCTACACATCACCTATTTGGGATATGTAGCGGTAGTTAATATCCTGAAGCTGTTTCTTTTTTCCACAGCATTGTGTGAAATGAACTTTTAGGCTTGATTTTTGGTTTCTTTTGTTTGTATTTTGTAGATTGTTTTTGCACCATTAAGATAATTGATGAGTCCTACCCAAGCCCTGGTATTTCAGTTAATTTTTTCGCTCAGACTATGGACAAGCTTCCTCAAGTGCTGACTGTTGGTGACATAGTTCAGCTTTCTCAAGTTGTGGTAACTAATTTTGCTCTAATATTTGCTTGTAGCCCTGTGGGTACTGGTTCATTTCTTTTATTAGTTTTACATGTAACGGAAATCTTGAACTTAGATACAGAGTAATTAAACCCTGAAATAAATGTTAAAATGAACTGAATTTTCTTTTAGAAACTATGCCCACATTATACAAGGCTTAGATATGGAGTTACAATTGGCATTGTCAACTTCAAAAGGGTATATGTACTCCTTTCCCAACCCAAAAGTTTGGAACGACTTCAAAATGTAACTTGAGCCTTTTCTATCCACCAGCTCATGATATTTTTATTCAATTAAATGATCAACTCAATTTCCAACCGAAGTTGATTGATATTTTGGCATCCGGTCGGGATTCAGCTATTCTCCTTTAAACAGAAGCAGCTAAGCAGAGATTGCATCGTTCCTTTTTGTGGTGTTTGACTTTTATTCATTCCTGGATTAGGAGGAACTGCCTTTGCAGTTAGTCCATCACTTGATGGATATTTAAGCCACTTGGAAGTTTTTCCTTTATCCTCTTGAGAGGAGAAGTGTTTGTTGCTTCACAAAGTTGATTGAAGTACATTGATAGCTTTGTTTTCATAGACCTTCTATCTGCTAGACGTTGTTATATCTGGATTCTGAACTGCATATGAATCTACTATTATAAATATTTGGCAAAGGTCAAGTGGGAACAAATAAAAGTCAATTTCTCAAGGAAATAGATAAAGTTACTGGATTGGCCAACAAACTGAATGCATGATTTTGTTCTGATTGAATGAACTTTATTGTTCTTAAGTATTATTTTCTGGAAATAAAAATATGGTGTTAATCCTTACAAGTGGTATTTGTGGGTGTGCAGATGAAAACTCATGGACCTGAGATTTATGCTTTGTTCAACAAGAAGTTCTCTTCATTTGCAATATTTGACCGAAAAGATAACTCAAATTTCCTTCCTTACCAATGTTCTTTAAAGTATCATGCTAGAGAGCAAGACAAGAAATTTATACTGGGTCTGATGAAGTGGTTGGACGATCACCCGATTGATACAGGTATTCTCACGAGCATTGCCAACTTCAGGGTGATGCTTATAACAGAATTCCGGGCTAAGTACATAATGATTATTTATTAAGCTGATGAAGGTTGCATAAAAGAATGTTTCTTATGTTGATAAGTTTGTCTAGGAGTACATATCCATTATGGATGTACAGGCACATATAGTTCAATGAATTTCATGAAGTACCCTTGTCACACCTGTTTGACACAGACATTTCAAGACTAATAATGGATCCATAAAAGGTGCTCGGTATGTGTGCGGCACATTTACCTGTAGTTATCTAGTTGCTACAGCCTCTCACATAATCTCAGTTAACATTAACCCTATTCTTCAATATATTGATTACTCTTTGAAACATCAGTTTTGCTTTAAATGATTGATCCAATTGCAGAATCCCTTCCTTCTCTCCCTAGCCTCCATTAAAACTAATAGGGAAAAAGAAAAAGAGAAGAAACCGATGCCATTTATATTCTGGTAGTGTTTTTTTTTTTTGTTTGTTTGTTTGAATTTTCGTGTCTCCCTCAGAATATGCTTACACTTTCCGTTTCTTGATAGGTTTGACGGATTTACATTCCTTGAAAGAGATCAGAGAAGGAGAACGTTTCAATTTGATCTGCAAGGTAGTTATGTCTCCTTAACATAAGTTTTGTCCTTAAATGTATCTGGAATATGTTGGCAAGCACAGTGCGGGTCACATGTTCTTGGGTATTGACACTACATTCAAATTCACTAACACTTCCATTGCAAATTACGTTGGCATATGCAAGATTCTTCATGTATGTGAAGTTGAAAAAGATAAGTGGATGCTTCTCGTGTGGGATGGAACGGATACTCCACCAGTCACTATCAAAACAAAGTGAGCTATCCTACTTTTCAATCAGGCTTTGTGCTCGGAGTAAGCTTGTGATGTTAGTAGAAATTTTTAAATTAGTTCCTGCTTGATATGAGATACTTGTGCCGGAGTGATTGATGGATTCCTTGGATATCTGAATTAGTTATATGACCACTTTGTGCTTGCAATAAGTTATATTAGGGTCTTTGTTGGAAAGAGATTTCCTTTATTTACTGTCACCATTGAACAGAAATTTGTTTTAGGTGGAAACTATATCTTTTTAATACGCTATTACATGTTTAGTAATAAAGCAATAGGAGATATCTGTACTAATTTAATGCTGTTCACTCTGAAAGCAATAGTAGAGTTATTGAAACAAGTTAGGAATTGGGCTTAAGAACATAATCAATAGGCCTAACTCTGAAACGCTTAATAATATTTCAAGCTTAACTTTTAATTTTTACCAATTTAATTCAATGCCACCCAAAAGACTGAGTTGATGCAAACTAACTAATAGCAACACCTGGTTACTTCCTGATCTAAATGAGTATCACCAAAGTACCTGGATACTGAAATTTAGACAACTAAAGGTCAAAGAAAATACAATGGGAACTTAAGCCTCAAAGCACCCTTAAATATCTGGCCTTCTTCCAGTACTTTACTGGCCTTAAATATAACCTCTGTTGAACTAAGTACATTCAGAGAGGTTCACTGAATATCTGCAGACTGCTTCTTTCCAAGAAAGCTTTTGCATACATTATGGATGATTTGGTACCTGTTCCTGATATGCTGTGGCCTATTGTTTCATGAATTACAGGCTAGAAGAAGAATTGGAAAACCCACTTCCATTGCAGTCAGTGAATTCACCTTTGCCAAGAGATTTTCTGTGTACCTTGCCGCCTCTTGGAACTGTCTTGAGGGTAACCGTTGATCGTTGCAATGAGAAACTAGGCGTTAACTTTCTCAAGAGCAATCGCTGGGTGAAACTCATTAACATTAGATGTGAACTTCATACAGCATTGTGGCATGCTGTTCTAATGCCCTTTACTAAGCTTTGCTACTTATCTGAAGAAGATGACATTGTTTTACAGCGGATGAGGTCTTTCTTCTTCCAGTTTTAATATACATGGTAGAATGTTAGGTGTGGAATTCCTTATTTGAAAAAGAGAAAATAATAAATAATGTTAGGCGTGAAACTCAATTGCATGATAAACATGTTCAACATCGATATCTGACAAGCATGTCATAGCCCATGAATTCATAACATGGAGGCTCATGCCCGCAACATTTATCATTTCCATATCTACTCTTGGCAGCAAGGTGTTTCGTAACAGTTTTGTCCCGCCAGTATAATACCATGCACCTCTGAATGTACCTCAATTGTTTGCAATTACATGATAGGGATCATGATGAGCGCCGTAAATCTAAATGGGGATGGATGCCTTTGTCATGCTTTCCTTGGCCATCTGACATAACAGGTTGGCTTGTATGCTCAAGCAATGTTTCTGATGTTTAATTACAGTATTACACATACAAACGTTTCTTTTATTTCCTAAATTCGCAGAGACAGACTACCCCGATGTACCTTTTGTCTCCTTGATGAGAGTTCTGGTGAATCCAAAGGTATCTTGACCACTTTACAGGATCATCCTTTCCTTCTGCCGTGTTAGTATTCCAATTATCGAAGATGTATTAGCACTATCTTTACTATTTACTTCGTGGATGTTGCATGCAACCTTACATCTTGATTTCTTATTGCACATGGGCATTGAAACACATTATTTGCTTTCAACAGATTTTGGCTAAATTGGAATAGTGTATTTAGAGTAGTGATGTCCATGAACCATTTGTTTCTTCGATTTGCAAGCGACCTTGCCTCTTCACCCTCAAAACATTTCACATTTTGTTTGTTCTATAATTAATGCTGAAAGGGCTGAAAATCCTATTGATCGAGAAAACGGCAATGTGTAATATTTTTTGAGCTCTTCTAAAACACCTGAAAGATTCTGTGTTATCAATTGGGTGATCTTCTTGTTACTAAGCAGCATTTAAGGACTTGAGAAAGTTTGAGCAGTTAGTTTTATGTTCTTCCTCCCTGATTCCATTGATTCAGATGACTTCTCCCTGTGAAATTGGTTATTATAGATTATCTTTCTTAGGTCTTTAAATGAGGATAATATAAATTTCATTTCACCTGCTGGTTATACTACTCGCACTAGGGATAGTGAGTAAGTAGCGTATGGGGGATAAAATTCGTGAGGACAATATTGGTGCTTAATGTAGTGCAAGTTCCTTTTTTCAGTTTCATTGCTTGTCTCCACGAGCATAGAAAGTTCGTAGAAGCTATAGCGTTAGGATAAATCTAGTAAGATTCTTTTCTGGATTACATATATAGCTTGGCACTTTTTATCACTCTTACATCATTGAGCTTACTGCTTGCAGGTCGTAGGTAAATTTCACTGTGTAGTTCGAGTGGTAGCGGCATTTCCTTGGATTGTTGAAGATTTCCGTTCCCCTTCTGGGGTTTATAGGATCAGGTTGACCATAGAGGATCCAACTGCCAGAATCCATGCATATCTGTATGCAGAGGATGCGGTAATAATTGTTTTTGCACTTGCGATCTCTTTAAATAGCAGCACATTGTTTCCCATTTGGGGACTATGTTTGATGGACTTGGGTATCAGTGTTTTATTATGATTTATGTATTTGGGAAGTATATATAACGTACCTAAACTCATAACTAAACTGTTTGACTTTGTTATCTTGAAGCAAAATGAACACTCCGTGTGTCATAGTTGTTAATTTGTACAAACTGAAAACTTTTTACGTCCCAAAATATGCCCTCCGCCCACCCCCCGGGTTGATTGGGGAAATAATGAGATGGAGGCCCTTGAAGATTATAAGTTTGAAGCCTCAATATGCTACAGCAAGATGACTGCAGAAATCTGCTAATCTGACTGATTTGCATGTTTTCATTGTTTGAGCTACTAACTTGTCAATTGACTTCACTTTCCAGGAACAGTTTTTTGATGGCTACCCCTCTGTTTATGCATTAACAAAGAAGAGGAATTTGTTGCTTGGAACTTCTGAAGGCGATGGTGGTAGTGAAATGAATGATTATTCCAGAAATCCACCCTGGATCAGGTGTTGCCTAAAATCTTATCTTATCGATGACAATGATGTCTGGGGTAGTAGGAACTTTCGAATTTTTGCTACCACTCTAAAAGTATAAAGAGATTGTCCTTCGTATATACCTCCAGTAATTGCGTAAAATGAACATATGTATTTTGGCCCTTCGGCAAATGTACTGAGGGCAGTTGGTAGCAAGTGGGGTTCAATGACTTAACCTTATTTGGATTTTGTTTTTGCGAATGTACTCATTGTCTCATGCTAGTTGCCAGCATAAACTATTATAGTTTTGCTTAAGCTTAGAGATGATACTTGTCATATCTTGACTTTTATAATAGGCCTACTGGAGTCATCCATGCGTGAATTGTAGGATATATCACCTATACCCTTGAGCCTCGTATTTTGCCGAATTTAATTATCTTTATATTAAATAACATCTTAGGTTATCACATTAGAAAGTCAGTTGTAAGAAAATGGCCCCCATATATCTCTAAATCGTCGAACTTAAATCAATTATTAGTCAACTCATTTGAGTAATCAAAATCAGTTATATGATACAAACCAGACAAGCAAGTGCCGAAGACATTAGAAATTTGTACGAAAGATTGTAAAGACATCTTTTCCTTTGAGCGAAATATATAGGCAAAAAGGCCTAATGGTCGCCTAAACTTTATGCCTATTTGTCATTCGGGTATATAAACTTACAATATTTTTATTTAAACACATAAACTCAAGCATCTAAACATTAGTAGCCACCTCTGACCGTTGAGTGTTAATCGCACCTATGAAGCGCGTGTGAACATGATTATTTTAATTTTAAAAATCTAAAATCAGAAAAACGAATTAAAAGTAAAATACAGCGGAAGTAATTTTAAAAAAAAAGAAGGAAAATCGTCTTCCCAAGCTCTCCAGCACCCCCTTTCACCCATTCTTTTCTCCACCCTTTCATCTCGTCTCCAACCTCCCCCCCCCCCCCCACCCCCACCCCGTAACCACCACCACAGTC
>ML282016.1:3644-21871 GCA_005239495.1 Nicotiana undulata | reverse complement strand
GCCAAGTAGTCATAGAAACAATAATGGACATATAACAATTAAGACAAGAATCAATTAAGTTGGAAACAGAAAATGGTTCATGCTTAAAAGGCAAATTGGGTGGTGCATAGATACTCGTCACCTCACCTATACACCACGCCCATGCATTTCACATAGCAAACAAGTGGGCATTCGTATTCCCTCAAGTCAAAGTTAGACCAAACACTGTAACGACCCGGTCGGTCGTTTCGTAGAATTTGCACCGTTATTCATGTTATTTCCTTGGCATAGGTTGGTTATACTGTTCTTTATGTGTTAGAGTTGGTAGGCTCGGAATGGTTGTAGTGAGAGTTTAGCCATTTAGTCTTTAAAATTAGCCTTAAAGTGGGAAAAGTCAACCGAGAGTTGACTTATTGTAAACGACCTCGGAATATGGATTTTATGGCTCGAATAGATTTGTTAGGTGATTTGGGACTTAGGAGTGCATCCGACATAATTTGGTGATATCCGATGTAGAATTAGGCTTGAAGTGGCGAAAGTTAGTTTTTGGCGATTTCCGGTCGGCAATGAGAAATAGGATATTGGGGTCGGAATGGAATTCTGACAGTTGGAACAGGTTTGTAATTCCATTTTGGTTATGTCTGCAAAATTTCAGGTTAATCGGAGGTGTTTTGGATAGTTTCGGCGTAGTTGGTGGAATTTAGAAATTTGGAAGTTCATAGGCTTGAATTCGATGGGATTTTGGAGTTTTGATGTTTTTTTTGGTGTTTCGAAGGCTCGACTAAGTTTGATTGATCATTTAGGATATATTTGTATATTTGGTTGAGGTTCCGAGGGCCTCAGGGGTGTTTCGGGTGGTTAACGGACCAAGTTTGGAAGTTGGGAAGTTGCTGAATTTTTCTAGTGTTTTTCATTTGGTTTCCTTCTACGCGATCGTGGGAGGAAGCTTGCGATCGCGTAGGCCTAGCTGGGGAAGGGAAAAATCTCGTGAATTGCGATCGCGTGAAGGGGTTCGCGATCGCGTGGGGAAGCTCGCGATCGCGTAGAGTAAAAAAGCGCGTGGGGAAGGGAGTCTTGTTGTTCTTCGCGATCGCGTGGTGTCATTTGAAATCACGTAGGGTTAATGAGTGAGGCTTCAGAGTTGTTCTCCGCGATCGCGACTCTATGTCCGCGATCGCGTAGAAGGAATCCCTGGGCAGAAAGTTTAAGTTAAAAAACGAGGGTTCTTAGCCATATTTCAAAAACCCCATTAGAGAGCTCGGGAGAAGGCGGTTTTGGAGAGATTTTCAGTGGGAATCTTGTGGTAAGTGTTCTTCAATCACTTTTAGTCTATTTTCACGAATAAGTATTGATTTTTACCATGTAAATTGAGGAATCAAAGTGGAAATTGGGGAAAAAGGGGAAGAAAAGTTTGGAAATTCTTTTGATGATTTGAATGGGTGTTCGAGGTCGGATTTTGGTAAATTTGATATGGGTAGACTCGGGAAAAGATACGGATTCCAATTTTGTAAATTTTAATGTATTCCGAGACGTGGGCCTGGGGGTCGGGTTTTGACCAGTTTCGGGATTTTTGAGCATTTTAGATGAATTTCGATTGTGCTTCATTCCTTAGCATATTATGATGATATTCATCTGATTAATGATAGATTTGGAGCACTCGGAGGCCGAATTTAGAGGCAAGGGAACTGCGGAGTAGTATTTTAGCCGGTTTTGAGGTAAGTAACGCTTCCAAACTTGGAACTGAGGGTTCGAAACCCCAAACTGTCTGATATTTGATGTTAATTAAGGTGACGCACTTGCCAAGTGACGAGCATGGATCTTGTCCGAATGATATGTTCCGGAGATGGATCTTCTCCGTGGTGTTTATGTTCCGGAGATGGATCTTCTCCGTGGTGTTTATGTTCCGGAGATGGATCTTCTCCGTGGTGTTTACGTTCCCGAGATGGATCTTCTCCGTAGTGTTTATGTTCCAGAGATGGATCTTCTCCGTGGTGTTTACGTTACGGAGATGGATCTTCTCCGTGGGGTTTATGTTCCGGAGATTGATCTTCTCCGTGGGGTTGGATTTGCCTTTTTCCTCAGTACTAGGTGACTGTGTCACCTGTGTTATGTAATATCCGGGATGGACCTTCCCTGGGCCGGAAGGCCAGATTCTAGTACTGAGTGGACCACCTTATGAGAGTTTGATTACTGAGTACACGACATTCTTGATTCTATATGAATTCATGCAGGTATGCAGGGCTACAGACAATAATGGATGCATCTTGTTTATTTTCTGATATATTACTGTCATGTCCAAGTTATATAGTGTTGTTTATAAATATCGGAGGTTTAGTCCGTCACTAACTCTCAGCCCGTAGTTTGGTTTCGTTACTACTGAGTTGGTGTACTCACGTTACCCCCCTGCACCTTGTGTGCAGATCCAGGTACACCGAGATTCAGCTCTGGACAGCGAGTAGCAGCAGTTTCATCAGAGTTGACGAGGTAGCAGCGGGCGTCCGTGATCTCGTCATCCTCTTCCCTTTCTACTTGTCGCATTTATTTTAGACTCTGATAGTCAGTTTTCCCTCTTGCTACATTTATGTATTAGAAGCTCATGCCTGTGTGACACCGGATCCGGGAGTTGTAGGATTTTGGTTTTGATGTTCACAAATTGTTTTAAATTCTGATTTAATACTATTATTGACTTCGGACTTATTAAAAATGGCATTTTTTTTGATAAATGGACCTAGATTTGTTATGGATAGGTGGCTGGCCTGGTTACACGACAGGCGCCATCACGACCCCGAAATTGGGTCGTGACAAGTTGGTATCAGAGCTCTAGGTTGAATAGGTCTCACCAGTTATGAGCAGGTGTAGTAGAGTCTTGCGGATCGGTACGGAGACGTCTGTACTTATCTTCGAGAGGCTACAAAACCCTTAAGAAACATTCCACATTCTTGAATTCTTGTCGTGCGAATCCATTTGATTCATCAAAAAGCGTAACTCTTTGAATTCCTTTCATGTATTCGAATGCGCATGCGAGCGCTTGGTATCAGTTGTGCGTCGGCGGCTGGTGATTTCCATGGATGAGATGTGATTTTTAGCATGTTGATAATGGGCTAGTCTGTAGGACTTGAGGCCAGATTTTATCTGTGGCTGGAGTGCTGAGATTCTTGTTGTGTGAGCACATGCATTTGGGACTTATATGTCCGTCTGTGTCCTTATTGATGGAACCTTGTTACTAGATGACTACGTGGTAAGTGTGGGTGATAGTTAGATGTGTTTAGGTTGTGTTATTGTGACAAGAATGGAGTAGCAGGAGACGTGGAAAGAACCATTGATTATTTGACTTCTGTATTGAGTTAGAATATGGCTTCGAGTATGAGTATTGAAAGACCTCTCGTATAGTTTAGTTGTGGAGTGAAGTGGGTTTTCCTGTTATGTTCTGAGTTCCTGTGATGTCTTTTGAGCTGACTAATGCCCTAACAACGTTCATGTAATTGATTGACGGTGCATGCAGCCGTGTTATAACTCCTTGGTTATTGTGTTCATGGATGACATCTTGGCATACTTGCGTAGCCAGGGGTAGCATACTCAGCATTTGATTATGGTATTACAAGGATATAGGGAGGAGAAGCCTTGTGTGAAGTTCTCCAAGTGTGAATTTTTGGCTTAGTTCAGTAGCATTCTTGGGACACGTGGTGTCTAGTGAAGATATCCATGTGGTCAGACGAGTGTGAGTAGAGCTTCCAGAAGCTCAAAATTTCCTTGACCACAACCCCAGTGTTAGTATTGCCATCAACTTCAGGTTCTTAGACCGCTTAATGGGATGTCTCGAGGGCAGGCATTGGTTATGTTCTAATGTAGGAAGGTATAGTGATTGCATGGTAGCTATGATTTTTGGAAATGTATAGGGAGATATCATTTTGAGGTTAAGCAGGCAGGGGTATCTCCTGCGGGTTTTCCTGAGGTGTGTGGCCCTTATGTTTATCTGTAGTAAGTTCTCTCTATCAGTAAATGATGTATGTTGTAATTTGAGTTTAAATCACTTGAGGGAGTTGGCATGACCATTACGATGATGAATACAAGATTTGCATACGAGTTGAGGGTTAGATGATCTGGATCATATGAGCGTATGAAGGATTTAGTTGAATTTCACCACAGTATAGTGGCAGTAATAGTGTATGGTCATCGTGAGTTATTGTTTGTCTTGATCGTTGGCTTTGAGCCAAGTGGGGGAGTCTGTTAATGGTAAGTTGATTGCACGATTATGTGTTGTAATGGTTTCGGTTCGAGGTAGATTGGTGAATCAGTTATGACCTGCAGAGGTGGAGTCTGCGAATGACTCGAGTACTGGAAATTTCTTCGGTACAAGTTGTATTGTACTTTACGGATAGTGGAATTCATTGTATGATGGAGTTGTACTGGTAAGTGTAGAGTGTGAAATGTATGAGTGTGCTTGTTGCTTCAAGGGTGTGGATTACTTTCCTAGTATGTGGATTACAAACGGGTCAGGATGTTCTGTCTACTTGGTCAGTACAATTGAGATTCTGCGTAGAGTGGAGGACTCTCGAGAATGGTTATGATGTATTCAAGGTTATATGTAACAATTGGGAATCTTCAAGAGGTGTGTTTGGCTAGAAACTGAGATTTACGTTGGAGGGTGCCAGGACTGGTGGCATTCCTACCTTATCATGGATTCCACATATCAGCATTAGGAAGGTGAAGGTAATGACTTTGAATTCGCAGGATGTCTCTTCAGGTTAAGTATTTCTAATATGGTGCTTTTGGGGATAATTGAGGGAGTATTCAGCAGCTTATGAGCCTTAGACGGTATGGTTTCATGCTTGGGTTTCGTGTGATGAGTCTAGATTTAGAAATGTGGTATTATGGCAAGGACAAGTATCAATTCAAAGGTAAGACACAAGAAACTTGGATAAATAGAGCAGATTGGTGGTAGGTCGGATCGACATGATAAGGGATATGATTAGTTCTTTGGGTGTTTATGAGGTAATGAGTGTTATAGGTGTTTCTTAGCAATTCTCGTGGGACTTGGTGGCATGCGTAGCTTGGTTGAGTTAGAAGGATGCAGTCCTGAAGGGTTGGTGTTGTACATATGGGATTCATAGAGTTCTTGATGGTTTCTATCACGGTTAGAGATATGTATTTTCCTCTGGCGTGAGGAACAAGTGACGTATAGTGATTTTTGCCTCTAGATGGGATCAAAGGAAAATTTCTTGGCTAGTTGAGCACGTAGTTGCTTATGGATCGGAAAAGGGATTATGAAGTTCTCATATTTATCATAGGATGACAGGGTGCATGCGATATGTTGTGTAGAGTTGAGATTTGCATGTGGGAGGTCACAGTTCAGTTTTGGGAGGAAGGTCATAAATTTTTAGGCAGCATGGGCAGTTTTAGATGACTAGGTAGATGATATCACTAATTGGCGTGGCTTGATGAGGGTATACATTTCAGACACGACAATGTGTTTGAGTTAGTGGCAGTATAGTCCTTGTCACGACCCAAACTGGAGGATCATGACTAGCACCCGGGCCATATTTGCCGAGCACCAACGTACATTTTATCTAGTCTTCTTTATTATCTTTAAGGGATAACGAGAACAATAAAATGGTAGATATGGATCATGAACATACATCACATGGGATGACTAGATTGCTAAGAAACTACATAAAAGGTACGAGCTACAACGCTGCCATGAAAGACTATACAACAAAAATTAGCCAACAAGGCATACCAAACTATACATGAGTCGACACCTGTCTATGAGCCTCTAAAGAAGCATAAGTAATGCAACATAGCCGGAACAGGGCCCCGACATACCCATAACATCTATAACAAAATGCATACCAAGACCACGGCAAGTCCGGAGAAGGGATCTCGCCTATAACCGCTGAACAGGAAAGCCTACTGTGGTGGGGGAGCTGCGTCTACCTGTCTATCAGGACCTGCAGCACGACATGCAGCGTCCACAAATAAAAAGGACGTCAGTACGAATAAAGTACTGAGTATGTAAGGCAGGAAAGCATAAATAAGAACAGTAATATAAAGAGAGATGGGGGAGATACAACCTGTAGCATCTGAGTGCTTCTAAGAGACAGTAACATGAAATGCATGATACATATATACACATAATCTTTTTAAAACATCCGCCTCTGTGGGCATCATCATCATCATAGAACATTCGCCTCTGTGGGCATCATCATCATCATATCATACCCGGCCTCAAAGAGGACTCGGTAAACCCAACTGATCAGTGGTTGCACAATAGGTGCCATACCCGGCCGACTATAGCGCGGCTCGGTAGAGTAAAATAGATACATATATATAATGCATGCAGGACTCATTGGAATCATGTTCTGAACATTACAGAGTGACGTAAGGTCGATATTCTCCGTACACATCATTAGGGCTAACTCTTCATCGAGAATCTTATAAGAATCCGGAGTACCAACAACATTAATAACATAAGAATAAGAGAAGCAACCTCAATATCAATTGTTCCATAAGAAGGGAAACAATGTAAGTACTGCTAGCTCACACATACATAAGATGACCACCGTAGTCGTGTGAAATGACCCGGAAATGTTACAACGAACGACCAGCTCACAACCCTAGATCTATATGGTGTTTTTCCACACCCTTAATCCTCCAAAACTCCACAAAATAGTATTAAAACACGCAGCCCAACAGCAATACAAAACAGTCCGCCAAGTCAAATAACTCAAACTCACGGCTTTCGATCACCGTCCCGTGAGTTCTAGCTATTAGGAAACACATTTATCAACCTTCCTTGATATTTAAGCACTTAAATACATATATTAGACGTTTCTTAACTATGAAGTAACTTCCAAAACTTTAACTACAAAGAAAAAGGAGAGGCGGTATAATGACACTTACGTCATAGGGATCGTTTTGATGTTATTGCTTCTCGATTTCATGCCCGGGATGATATTCTTCTTTGAAACCATAGAAGATAGCTTGAGGTTATGTTTGTGGGTGTTATCTGGTCGTTTTATGCTGAATAATGAAGATAAAGCCGACCTAAGGTTTATATATATCAAGTTTGGAAAAGTCAAAGAGGTGCTAGCTTGGCACCCTAGGATTGGTCCATCTTCCGACGCTTATATCTTTTTTATACCGATGTCGTATGAATGAACGGTTAAGAGTGTTGGAAACTACATTCCAAGACCTTAAATTTGGTATATCATATGGCCCAATATGACCTCATATAACACATGAAATCTATTGCTCAAAAAGCTCTAGTGATGCACCTACTTGTCATATATGATGTCTGCGCAGTCTAGGGAAACTAGAAATATCTCTCTACTCCTACGTCGTATCGATGAACGGTTTATTTATTTGAAACTAGACTCATAGATCTTAAATTTGGTTGGTAGATCATCCAATAATTCCAATTATATTGGGAGAAAATCTCAGTTACATTTGACCTAATTTTCAGCACGTTATGAGTGTAACTTGTGAAGACCTTTGCCGACTTTTGTTCCACAACTTGCTTGACTTCAAAATCTAGAATACAACTATAATACGATAAAAATTAACTCATAGAATAACCTCCTTATCATGTAATGAACCATAGTGTCATCCTAAAGTACATGTTATAACATTCCAAACTCGTCGACTTTCGACGAAACTTATTTTCTTCAATTGGTTTAGCTTCTAAGCTTTCCAACCCTCTTGGTACTCGTCATTCATGATCTTAACTATTTGTAACCTCCAACGTAACATGATTAACTTACTTTATATTCCATCAAATAGAATCTTATTTCTGAGCTTACATCAATTGACGTACGATGTACTCTCACTTACGAAAACATGGGGTGTAATAGTCCTTTCGTCTAAATCTTCTATTTTATGAATTGAGTTATTGGCATGCTGTTATTGAGTGCACAAATTGCACAAGTTATGGCTATGTATGGTATTGATGCTGATCGGACGAATGGTTCCTGGTTTCTACGTGTTTCTCTCATCATCGGCACCATATGAAGGTGTTTAAGCAAGGCTTTGTTTGATAAAAGGTTATCACCGGTATTGGGTTGTTATAAACAACTATTGTGATTAGGAGTCATCGCTATGGGTGATTGAGTCATGTGGTATATTATGTGATTTCATCTTGTGTTGCGGATATGGCTTGATACAGTGTGTTCAGACTATTTCACCTTATAGTCGTGGAAATATGATCTTGTGAATGGACTCAGAAGTGAAAATCTAGTTCTAAGGTTTATGTGTCAGGTTCGGACTTTGAAATTTCAACTGTGATATGATATTAGACCTATATGGAGTAAGGTGACGTGAAATCTCCTCCTAATATGTGCATGGTAGGTTACACGACAATTTTTGGTGGTGTTTGGAACAACTCTAGGCACGTTTGAGGACGAACGTATGTTTAAAGTGGGGGAGAATGTAACGACTCGGTCGGTCGTTCCGTAGAATTTGCACCGTTATTCATGTTATTGCCTTGGTATAGGTTGGTTATACTGTTCTTGATGTGTTAGAATTGGTAAGCTCGGAATCAGAATGGTTGTAGTGAGAGTTTAGCCATTTAGTCTTTAAAACTGGCCTTAAAGTGGGAAAAGTCAACCGAGAGTTGACATATTGTAAACGACCTCGGAATACGGATTTTATAGCTTGGATAGCTTCGTTAGGTGATTTGGGACTTAGGAGTGCATCCAGAATAATTTGGTGATATCCGGTGTAGAATTAGGCTTGAAGTGGCGAAAGTTAGTTTTTGGCAATTTTCGGTTGGCAGTGAGAAATAGGCTATCGGGGTCGGATTGGAATTCTGACAGTTGGAACAGGTTCATAATGCCATTTTGGTTATGTCACCAAAATTTCAGGTTAATAGGAGGTGTTTTGGATAGTTTCAGCGTAGTTGGTGGAATTTAGAAATTTGGAAGTTCATAGGCTTGAATTCGATGGGATTTTGGAGTTTTGATGTTGTTTTTGGTGTTTCGAAGGCTCGCCTAAGTTTGAATGATCATTTAGGATATATTGGTATATTTGGTTGAGGTCCCGAGGGCCTCAAGTGTGTTTCGGGTGGTTAACGGACCAAGTTTTGAAGTTGGGAAGTTGCTGAATTTTTCTGGTTTCCTTCTACGCGATCGCGGGAGGAAGCTTGCGATCGCGTAGGCCTAGCTGGGGAAGGGAAAAATCTCGTGAATCGCGATCGCGTGAAGGGGGTCGCGAGCGCGTGGGGTGCAGAAGTTTTCCAGTGCGATCGCGTAGAGTAAAAAGGCGCGTGAGGAAGGAAGTCCTGTTGTTCTTCGCGATCGCGTGTTATGATTCACGATCGCGTGAGTGTGGGTCATGGTGTATCGAGATCGCGTGGTTTCATTTGCGTTTGCGTAGGGTTAATGAGTGAGGCTGCATAGTTGTTCTCCGCGATCGCTACTGTATGTCTGCGGTCGCGTAGAAGGAATCCCTAGGCAGAAACTTTAAGTTCAAAAATGAAGGTTCTTAGACATATTTCAAAAACCCCATTAGAGAGCTCGGGAGAAGGAGGGTTTGGAGAGATGTTCAGTGGGAATCTTGTGGTAAGTGTTCTTCAATCACTTTTAGTCTAATTTCACGAATAAGTATTGATTTTTACCATGTAGATTGAGGAATCAAGGTGGAAATTGGGGAAAAAGGGGAAGAAAAGTTTGGAAATTCTTTTGATGATTTGAATGGGTATTCGAGGTCGGATTTTGGTAAATTTGATATGGGTAGACTCAGGAAAAGATAAGGATTCCAGTTTTGTAAATTTTAACGAATTTCGAGACGTGGGCCCGAGGGTTGGGTTTTGACCAATCTCGGGATTTTTGAGTATTTTAGATAAATTTCGATTGGGCTTCATTCCTTAGCATATTATGATGATATTCATCTGATTGTTGATAGATTTGGAGAACTCGGAGGCCGAATTTAGAGGCAAGGGCACTGCGGAGTAGTATTTTAGCCGGTTTTGAGGTAAGTAACACTTCCAAACTTGGAACTGAGGGTTCGAAACCCCAAACTGTATGATATTTGATGTTAATTAAGGTGACGCACTTGCCAAGTGACGAGCATGGGAGCGTACACCGGATATTTGTAGCCTGGCTCATCCCACGGCACTGCCTAATGGTTATCTCAGGTTGATATTGGTACTGTGAAGTTTGCGTTTACCTTGAACGCAATAGAATCATGCTAAGTATAAATGTAAAGGCTTTACGCCGATATGTTTGTGACATGTAGTCACCTAATTGATTGAATATTTAAACCGGAACGGTTGATTATTGCTGTCTCTGTTTATGATTATTGTTTCCATGTACGCAGTCTAGTTATAGTATATTTCATGCCTCATTTTCAGAAATTGTTAATTACATGCATACTTATCATTGTTTGGGCTGATTTATACATCTGTGAGCCATATGAGTAAGACTGGAAAAAGGTATTGACTGAGTGAGGCCGAGAGCCTGGTATTGAGACAGTTATGAGATTGGACTGCACACCGCAGCGATCATTGAATCATGCCTTCGTTGGCTTGATATAGCGCTTGGGCTTATAGGAGCCCCTTTGGAGTCTTTACACCCCCAGTGAGCGCACAGTATTTAGGGATGGATCTTCCCTGGACATGGATCTTGTCCGAATGATATGTTCCGGAGATGGATCTTCTCCGTGGTGTTTATGTTCGAGAGATGGATCTTCTCCGTAGTGTTTATGTTCCGGAGATGGATCTTCTCCGTGGTTTTTACGTTCCGGAGATGGATCTTCTCCGTAATGTTTATGTTCCGGAGATGGATCTTCTTCGTGGTGTTTACGTTCCGGAGATGGATCTTTTCCATAGGGTTTATGTTCCGGAGATGGATCTTCTCCGTGAGGCTGTATTGGCCTTTTTCCTCAGTACTAGGTGACTGTGTCACCTCTGTTATGTAATATCCGGGATGGACCTTCCCTGGGCCGGAAGGCCAGATTCTAGTACTGAGTGGACCACCTTATGAGAATTTGATTACTGAGTACACGACATTCTTGATTCTATATGAATTCATGCAGGTATGCAGGGCTACAGACAATAATGGATGCATCTTGTTTATTTTCTGATATATTACTGTCATGTCCAAGTTATATACTGTTGTTCATAACTATCAGAGGTTTAGTCCGTCACTACCTCTCAGCCCGTAGTTTGGTTTCGTTACTACTAAGTTGGTGTACTCACGTTACCCCCTGCACCTTGTGTGCAGATCCAGGTACACCGAGATTCAACTTTGGACAGCGAGTAGCAGCAGTTTCATCAGAGTTGACGAGGTAGCATCTGGCGTCCATGATCTCGTCATCCTCTTCCCTTTCTACCTGTCGTATTTATTTTAGACTCCGATAGTCAGTTTTCCCTCTTGCTACATTTATGTATTAGCAGCTCATAACTGTGTGACACCGGATCCGGGAGTTGTAGGATTTGGGTTTTGATGTTCACAAATTATTTTAAACTCTGATTTAATACTATTATTTACTTCGGTCTTATTAAAAATGGTATTTTCTCTGATAAATGGACCTAGATTTGTTATGGATAGGTGGCTGACCTAGTTCCACGACAGGCGCCATCACGACTACGAAATTGGGTCGTGACAAACACTTACCTCAATTTCGCAGGCCACTAACTGCTCAATTACAACTTTTCCTTTAGAATCTTGGTCCAACTTGCTCGAATATAATCATAATTAACTCAATATCATTAATTAAGGCTAAAGGAACTAACTTTATTGAAAATTACAATTTTTCCTAAGTTTTCTAAAAAAATGTGAAAACCCGATCCCGGGTCCGCTTGGTCTAAACTCGGGGTTCGGACCAAATTACGTTTATCCATTCACCCACGAACCCAAATATACAATTAGTTTCAAAATCCGACCTCAATTTGAGGTAAAAATTAGATTTTTACAAAATTTCCTAATTCTATCCAAACCCTCAATTTTTACCATGAAATTTCTTACTTTTTGATTTATAAATGATTAAAAAACTAATGAGTAATTGAAAGAGTAAAATATAGAATTGATTACCTATGACTTGGGGATGATATTTGGTGAAGGAATTCGTTCCTAGGGCTGTGGGGTTCGAAATTTGAAAAAGAAGAAGTTTGCCCGTTATATATATATATTTTTCTGCTAGCTATTCTGCCTTGTTGCTTGTACCAAACGATCCTGAAACTCGATTTTTTTGTCTCCAATGGATTCCTTGTGAAATTCTAATCAAGTTAGGCTTTTGAATCACTCAACGTGACCTTATAATGAAGGAGATATGTATGTTTTAATATTTGCAAATAGTGCAGATTTTTAATACGCCGTCAGTGACAATTTCGTAATTAACCTGAAAAATCTGACAACCTTAGTAAAATGCCCATAAAATCCTCATACGATGTCCAAATTCGATGATTCTTTTTGCTACGAGTCCGTAATTACGATACATATCTAATACTTCATTCAAAACAGAAATCGGAACTCATTTATTCAATATGATATCATTTATGCTTGAAGAAACGACGTCGAAGCATAAGAAAGAACGAGCGCAACACAACCCAAACCTATTTGAAACTCACCCGAGTCCTTGGGGCTCTAAACCAAACATGCACACACGTCTAAAAGCATCATACGCACTTGCTCGTGCGATCAAATCATGAAAATAACATGTAAAGCTATGAATTAAACCTCAAAACTCATTATTTTCCTCAAGAACAATTATAGTTCATAACGTTTTGAACCGGATGTCCGAATCACATCAAACAAACTCCGTTTTTACCAAATTTCACAGGCAAGGCCTAAATATCAGAACAAATCTGTACGGGCTCCGGAACCAAAATACGGCCCTGATACCAATGATTTCAAACATTAATTCTTTTCTTTATTTCATAAATATTTCATCAAAATAATTTCTTTCAAAAATTGATTTCTGTCTTGGGACCTCGAAATTCATTTCTGGGCATACGCCCGAGTCTCATATTTTACTGCGGACCTCCCAGGATCGTCGGAACACAGATTTGGGTCCGTTTACTCAAAATGTTGACCAAAGTCAACTATAATCAAATCTTAACTCTAGAAATTACTATTTCTCATATTTTAACATAAGAGCTTTCCGGTTTCACGCCCGGACTGCGCACGCAAATTGAGGTATTTAAAATTAGTCTTTTATGGCTAATAACCCTAGAATTTGGTCTAAATTCTTAAAATGACCCTTTGGGTCATCAAAATCTCCACCTATAAAACAAACGTTTGTCCTCGAACGGACATAGAAGATTACCTGAATTAGCGAACAAGTGTGGATATTTACTCAGCATGTTCGACTCGGACTCCCAAGTAGCTGCCTCTACAGGCTGACCTTTCTACTGCACTCGAACTGAAGGATAACTCTTAGACCTCAACTGACAAACCTGACTGTCTAAAATAGCCACCAACTCCTCCTCATAAGTCAGGTCTTTGTTGTCGCGCCCCCTTTTTCTATCGCACGGGTTAGGTACGGAGAGATCGGGTTTATGACATTTTGGAGAACTCTTTAAAAGAAAGGGTTTAAGGAAGAGTCGCCACCTAACGATTTTTATGGTGCGTTAGGGAACCTAGGGTTGATAACTCATGAACTAGTTCGCGTTACCAGAGATTGGGTAAGGGATTGAAATTATCCCAAGGGGAAGGTGTTAGGCACCCCTCAAGATCCACAACCGTGGGTCCCAGCTAATAAGTTTTGTGAATTTGGATGGTGAACAAGTAACAAGTAAGGTTCATATAAGAGGGGATTTCAAACAAGCTTAAAATTCTTTTAGAGAAAGTATAAAATAAACATTTGCAAAGAAACTGTCCTAGGTTTAAAGTAATACGGATCACTTCAATGCAATACCCGCTATGTCACACCTCGAAGAGGCGGCTACACGTGGTATTAGCGCACCGGTCATCATATCCGTATTCTACCCTTCCCACCCCGTAAAGGTTATTAAAAACGTGTGTGTTGGTTACGAATGCTTATTGCGTGCCATTACCCATCCCATACTATAAGTCTTGGAGGGTGTTTAAGACTACTAATCTTACAAGGCAGGAACTAGGCTGAACCCTTAGGTTTAAAGGATAAAATACTAGGCGACATACAAAACAAGTAGAACTGCACATAAAAGGGAACATATAAAGACAAAGAAAGGCTCACAGTTCACTCAACACATAGACATGTAAGTAGCACGTCTCAAACACGATTAAAGTCTCAAGAAGGGAGTTCAAAATAGGAATTTTATTAAAATAGTAAGTCGTAGGAATCTGGGTTAGAAAACTTAATGAAGACAGAAAATTTAATTTAGACTGATAGTTGATTTCAAAATATACAGTAGCTAAAGGCAGCAGTAAAACTTAGAAATGTGCAGTTATTTAAAGCTTTCAGTAAACATAGATGAAAGTCATTAAAGCAGTGGTTTGAAGTAACATAGTGATTTTAAAAGATGAGGGACTAAAATACAGTGGCTTAGCTTAGAGTAATAATTATTAATTTACAGAGAACTTGTAGTAAAAGAAGTAGGGGGATGGTATCAAAATATAGTAACTTTATCAAAATATAGTAACCTTAAAGAAATACAGAGCAAGGATTCGAAATGGCATGATTTTGAGCAAAGTGAGACATCGTTGAAAACCCAGTAGTTGGAAAACATAATAGAACGGGAATCAGTAAAAATCAGTAAAAGGAAATAGATGCACAACTTCGAGATTGTTAAAAATAGAGCAGGAGTTTTAATAAAAGTAAAATGAACTTTAGTGAGGTAAAACAGGAGTGGGAACAACAAGGTTCAAAATGTTCAAAAGGGCTAATTAAACTAATAGAACATAATTGATTTGATTTAATGCGTATTAGGCCTAAAGTTTTCCTAGTCGTCGTATACATTGCCTACTTATTTGTCACGACCCAGAATCCTAATCCGAGTCGTGATGGCGCCCAACGACGGGGTTAGGCAAGCCAACACAAATTACACCAAGTGATACCCTTCCCATCTAATGAAACAAGTCAAAGATTACCAGTTTATAACAACTAACATGATACTAGCCTTGAGTGAAAGTAAAGTCATAGTAGATACAAAGCCGAAATAAAACGTATGTATAGATATACATCCCAAAACCCCAAAAATATAAATATACACTACGCGTGTGTGCCAGGAACTAGTGTCATGGGTAACTACTGATTATACAATGACTACAATATATACATAGTCTCCGTCTGAATGAAATGGACAAAGAAATATAACAAAAGAGCTCCAGGGTGCTGCTAGGAAGTCGCCGGGAAAGCAGCTCACCGAGAAGTATGACCACGCTATCAATATCTAGCACCGGCCTAATAGTCAGACGTGCTAGCCTCCGGAACTGTACAGTCAAGTACAGAAAAGAAAAGAAAGTGCAGCATGAGTACATATTAAATAATTATGTACCCAGTGAGTATCCCGCCTAAACTCGAAGAAGTAGTGACGAGAGGTCGACTCGATACTCACTAAGGTCCAACAATGATAACATATGATAGAATATAATGAAATACAGTAGGCATGTCAGGGAAATAAGAAACAAGTATATATATCGAAAGCAGAAAAATCCATACAGTTACTGAACTAAACAATAAAGCACTTTTAAGAGTAAGACCACCGAACGAAACAATAATCACAAATTCTTAGATCCGGCGTGGCGTACGGCCCGCTCCCATAAGGTACTTTCAACACTCGCCGTGGCGTACAACCCGATCCCATATATTTCAATTACTTTCAACACTGCCGTGGCGTACGACCCGATCTCATTTATTTCAATTACTTTTAAATTCTGCCGTGACGTACGACCCGTTCCCATATATTTCACAATTTCTTTTCAATTCTGCCGTGGCGTACGACCCGCTCCCATATATTTCACAGTTTCTTTTCAATTCCGCCGTGGCGTACAGCCCGCTCCCATATATTTCACATTTTCTTTCAATTCCGCCGTGGCGTACCGCCCGCTCCCATATATTTCACAATTTCTTTCAATTCCGCCGTGGCGTACGGCCCGCTCCCATATATTTCACAATTTCTTTTCAATAAAGCTTCAGAAGAATAACATGATGCAAAACATAATTTCATAGTACATATGGCGTTACAATAAATCGTATGAAGCATTAGAAAAAAACATATCGACATTACAAGAAAAGGCATATAAGGCATTATGAGAAAAGCATACAAGGCATGATGTGGGGCATAACTACCCGGACATAACAATAATAGCCGCTACGTACGGACTCTTGTCACTTGGCGCGTACGTAGCCCCCAAACAATTTACACATAGCGTATACATCACCTATGGGGACAATTCCCTCTTACAAGGTTAGAAAGGAGACTCACCTCGTGTCGAATCTACCCCTCGGACCACAATTGAGCCAGAAACTCCGAATTCTATATCCGTGGACTCGCAACTAGCCAAAAGGTATACAACAACATCAATGCATGCACAATGCAATAAATTATCTTAGTTATTCAATAAAATCTCTATTCTTGAAGAATTCCCAATTTCCAACCCCGACCTCTCATGATCGCATTCCGAAAATTCTCGAAGGGATCATTCACCCATAGCCTAAGGATCACTAAGGTGTGATTTCTACTTGAATTCATGGCCTAAATTGGAAATTACAAAATCCTCTAGAACCTTAAAATTACTACCTAATTCATGATTTTTAGATAATTTATTAGGGAATTAAACTAGGAATTAATGTTAAAGCTAGAAAATTATGGGGTTTAACTTACCTCTTACAGGGGGTGGTCGTGGGAGGTGCTTCCCAAGCTTGGTTGTTCTCTAATGGAAGTTGATGGTGGGTAAAATGAAGAAAAACCCGTAATTTGGACATTTAAAAGGGGCTGGCAACAATGATTTCCGCACCTGCGACCTTGGGACCGCAGGTGAGGTCCCGCACCTGCGAGTAAATCACCGCCCCTGCGGAAAAGGGCCTGGGACCCTGGCATCGATCCTGCGGAGAAGGGTCCGCACCAGCGGTCACGCTCCTGCGGAAGAAGGGCCGCGCCTGCGACAGGGGTCGCACCTGCGGACTTTGGGAAAGGGGGCTGGGGATCGCACCTGCGAGGCTGGGACCGCAGGAGCGGTCCCGCACCTGTGGCTGGGCAACCGCACCTGTGGTCACATCAGCAACAGCTGCACCAGCAGTTGTTTTAGCTGGTTTTTGGCCTCATGTGGAGTCCGGGAGGCACCTGGGCCCACCCGAGTCCCCGTCCAAAAATACCAACAAGTGTGTATTCATGATACGGACTCGCTCGAACTTCCGGAACATGGAAAACAATAACGAAACTCAAAGTTCAACCCCAAAACCAAGTTGAATCAAAACTTAAGAACTTGAAATTCTAGAATTCACTTCAATGCACCGAACCGGCCTAAACTACTCGGAATGACTACAAATTTTGTAGACAAGTTACAAATGACACAACGGAACTATTCTCGGTCTCGAAATTTCATTCGGACCTCGGGAACATAAAATCACCTTTCAAGCCAAATTTCAAATTCTGTAAAAACCTCAAAACTTCATTAACTCCAATTTTCCTCATTTTGATCCGAAACCAATCAAACCAAGTCCGTTTCTTACCAAATTTCACAGATAACTTGTATAACACATATTGAACCTGTTCCGGACTCCGAAATCATAATACGGGCCCGGCAGCACAGGTTTCACATCAAGGTTCATTTTCATAATACGGGCCCTGATCTCTGTAGCTGAAGCAGGACGCGGCCAACTCTGAACCGCCTCAATCTTCTGAGGATCAACCTTGAACCTTCCCCGGATACCACATGCCCCAAAAATGCCACAGAATCTAACCAGAACTCACACTTGGAAAACTTGGCATACAACTTCTGTTCCCGCAAGGTCTGGAGCACAACTCTCAGGTGCTGCTCATGATCACCCAGGCTCCGTGAATAAATCAAGATGTCATCAATGAAGACAATGACGAAGGAATCAATATACGACATGAATACCCTATTCATCAAGTCCATGAATGCTGCTGGGGAATTAGTTAAACCAAAGGACATCACCAGGAACTCATACTGGCCATATCTAGTACGAAATGTAGTCTTCGTAACATCTGAAGCCCGAATCCTCAGCTGATGATAACCCGATCTCAAGTCAACCTTAGAAAACACACGAGCTCCCTGTAACTGATCAAACAAATCATCGATGCGCGGCAGAGGATACTTATTCTTGATGGTTACTTTATTTAGCTGGCGGTAGTCAATGCACATCCGCAT
>ML282015.1:531-20657 GCA_005239495.1 Nicotiana undulata | reverse complement strand
AGTCAAGGTCTCTTGAAGACCTGGGATCACTATAGGCACAGCTGGTGCCGGGTCCTGCCCCGCCGGGACCTTGACTGCGGGAGCCTGATCCTGAGCAATGAGAGGATCCTCAGGTGCTGCCCCACGTACCGGACGGGCTGCACCCCTCCCTCTAGCCTGACCTCGACCACGACGACCTCGGCCTCGAACTGGTCCCGCTGGTGCCGGGTCATCACTGCCGGTAGCACGAGTCCTCACCATCTGTGAGAGGATGAAACAATGAGAGTTTAGTTCCAAGAATCAACAGAGTCGCACGACAGAATTCAAGAATATGAAGTTTCCTAAGGGTTCTGCAGCCTCTCGAAGATAAGTACAGACGTCTCCGTACCGATCCGCAAGACTCTACTAAACCTGCTCATGACTGGTGAGACCTATTCAACCTAGTGCTCTGATACCAACTTGTCACGACCCGCATCCGGGTTGTGATGGCGCCTGTCGTGGAACCAGGCTAGCCAACCGTTACAACAATACTCAATTCATTTACTAGAGAAATTTACTCATCATTGGCTCAATTCATAGAAATACTGACATTTTTAATCATTTAAAACAGTCTAACAAAAGAAATAAGCTCCAACAATCACCCTAGGATCTGGAGTCACGCAGTCATGAGCTACTAACATCAATACAACTGAGAATAATAAAACTGAAGTTTTAAGTTTCAAAGTTCTAATACAGAAGGGAGAATAGGGAAAAGAGGGACGGGACAGCGAACGCCAGCTGCTACCTCGTCGACTCTGAGAGAAAGGCTGCTATCACCGCTCCGCGTCAAATCTCGGTGCACCTGGATCTGCACACACAGTGTGCAGGTAAGTAACGAAAACAACCTATGGTCTGAGGAAGTAGTGACGAACTCAACCTCCGTAAATCATGGTTCAAATAATGAATATTTTATGAATAATCAAGTATATCAGTAACAATATCCGTAAATAACAATTAAGTGCCATGTATGTATTATGCAACTCTCACAGGTAGTCCTCTCGGTACACATAACTGCCCATTGGCCCAGGGAAATCCATCCCGTAACAGAGTCTGGGAATGGCGCGAGTAATGGAAATTCTTTGACACAGGTTGAGTGTACTCTAGGGGTAAATGGAATTTATTGAATGACTAAGTTGTACTGCTAAGTGTAGTGTGTGTAGTGTATGAGTGTGCATGTTGCTTTAAAGGTGTGGGTTACGTTCCTAGTATGTGGTTTGCAAGCGGGGTCAAGTCGTTATGTTTACTTGGTTAGTGTAATTGAAATTACGTAGAGTGAATGACGTTCGAGAATGGTTCAGACGGATTCAAGGTTATATGTAGCAGTTGAAGATCTTCAAGGTGTGAAATGGGCTAGAATTGAAATTTGCGGGGAAGGTGCCAAGGCTTGTGGTCTATTTACATTATCAAGGATTTTATCCATCAGTATCAGGGAAGTGAAGGTAATGGCTTTAAATTCGCAGGAAGTCTCTTTAGGGTAAGTATTTATGATGTGGTGCTTTTGGGGGATATTTGAGAGAGTACTCAGCGGCTTATGAGCCTTAGGTAGTATATTTTATGCTCGGGTTTCGTGCAGTGAGTCTGGATTGAGAATTTGCAGTATTATGGCAGGAGGAAGTATCAATTCGAAGGTAAGTCAGAAGGAACTTGAATAAATAGGACAGCTTGGTAGTAGGTCGGATCGACATGATAAGGGATATGATTGGTTCTGTGGGTGTTAAGAAGTCATGAGTTGTTACAGGTGTTTCTTGGAAGTTCTCTTGGGATTTGGTGGCAGGCGTAGCTTGGGTGAGTTAGAAGGATTCGGTCCTGACGGTTGGTGTTGTACAAATGTTATTCGGAGAGTCCTTGACGGTTTCTACCACGATTAGAGATGTATATTTTCTACTAGCGTGAGGACCATGTGATGTATAGTGATTTCGCTTCTAAATGGAATCAATGGAAAGTTCTTGGCTAGTTGGGTGCGTAGTTGTTTGTGGCTCGAAAGGGAGCATGGAGTTCTCATATTTATCATAGGATGGCATGGCATATGCAGTATGTTGTGTAGAGTTGACATTTGCATGTGTGAGGTCACGATTCAGTTTTGGAAGGAAGATCAAATTCTTAGGAAGCATTGGCAATTTCAGATGACTAGGTAGATGATATCTCTATTGGGTGGCTTGATGAGGGTATACATTTCAGAAAGGGCAATGTGTGGAGTTAAGGGTGCGTCATTGGTATTGCGACGCTATCTTGTTGGATCGACTGTTGATTTTCAAGGTTGCTTGGTGACACGGAAGAATGATAGGGGTATCCCTTGTGGAATGAGTGAGAATCAGGGATGTGTTATGTATTTGAGCGGTGGAGTGGAGAACAGATATAGTAAGTTGTGCGCTTCATGGACTTCGAGTCTGGGAGTTTTCATGAACAAATTATTTTATGTTTGTGGACTGTGAAGATGCGAGCAAAGCTTGTCAGATGTTAGTAAATGCCACGATTCAGTCATTGTGAACCTTCAGAGAGTTATCTATCTGTTGTGGGTGACCAGAGTTGATTTAGGGTTCATTGGTAGGCCAGTATGGGTGTGTGTCCTGCATCGGGTCAGAATTGTTGACTACGAATTGCTATTGTTGAGGGATTTACCATTCGATTGTCCTTGAGCTTATTCACGTTTTGGAGTGATCTATGAGTTACCTTTCGGTGTGTGAGGAGTTGTGATTGTTGGTTATATGCACATATGGTGCGGTTCTATTTGGGCTTTATAGCGGAATTTGAGTAAGGTGAGTAATTTGGTATTGCGATATTGAGACGTATTGGTTATGTTCTTTCGGGTTTGTGTGGCATGGTATCGTCCGATTTCCCTGTGGTTATGGCAATGCACTTTGAGTACTTGATGTCGAATTGCGCATGGTTATTGATTTTGAGCAAGGTGGCTTGAAGTATTTCATGTGGACCAGCGTTTGGACGGGATTACACATTGTAGAATAGTTATGTAGAGGTAAGATCCTTGGTGTCAGATTCGTGTGTTCTGATTTTACGATGTGTGCCAGGCTTTTAGCATGATGTTATGATGGTAATTGTTGATGGCAGGATAGTCCTCTCGTGTGAATCTTCTTTATTTTATAATTTGAGCTCTTGGGATGTCGTTATTGAGTGCACGAGTTGCAAAAGTTATGGCCCTGGGTGGTATTGATGCTGATCGGCTTAGAAACTTCACAGTATTTCTGTCGGAGAAGGGAAGCTTCATGTCTGACTGATCGGACGAATGGTTGCTAGTTTCTACGTGTTTCTTTCGTCATCGGCACCATATGAAATTGTTAAGGAGAAGATTTGCTTGATAAGAGGTTATTTACCGGTATTGGGTTTTTTTGAGCAGCTATTGTGATTAGGAGTTATCGCTATGAGCATTGAGTCATGTCGTATATTATGTGACTACATCTTGGGTTACAGATATGGCTTGATACAGCGTGTTCAGACTATTTCAGCTTATAGTTGTGGAAATTTGATCTTGTAAATTATTTCAGAAGTGGAAATTTGGTTCTAAGGTTTATATGGGTCAGGTTGGATTTCGAAATTTCAGTTATGTTGTGTTATCGGACATATATGGTGTAGGGTGATGTGAGATCACCCCCGGTATGTGCATGGTAGGATTCTCGGCAATTTTGATGGTCTTGGAATAACTATGTGCACGTTCGAGGACGAACGTATGTTTAAGTGGGGGAGAATGTAACGAACCGTTTGGCCGTTCCGTAGAATTTGCACCGTTACTCCTATTTCTGCCTTTTTATGCATTGCTTAGTTATTTATGATGTGTTGGATTCGGGTGGTTCGAGTTCAGAGTGGTTCTAATGAGAATTGAGACACTTAGTCTCTTAAAGTAACCTTATAGTTGGAAAAGTCAACTGGGAGTTGACTTATTGGTAAACGACCGCGAAATGTAGATTTTATGGCTCGGATAGCTTCGTTAAGTAATTTGGGAGGGGTGTGTTCAGAATGTAGTTTGGAGGTCTGGTGTAGAATTAGGCTTGAATTGGCGAAAATTAGTTTTTGGCGATTTCCGGTCGGCAGGGGAAAATAGGCTATAAGGGTCGAAATGGAATTTCGAAAGTTGGAACAGGTTCGTGGAGTCATTTTGGATGTGTGTGCAAAATTTCAGGTCAGTCGGATGTGTCTTGGATGGTTTCGGCATCTTTGGTGAAATTTAGAAGTTTCAAAGTTCATAGGTTTGAATTTGATGTGATTTTGGTGTTTTTGCGTTGTTTTTGGTGGTTCGAAGGCTCGACTAAGTTTGAATAAGGTTATGAGAGGTGTCAGTATGTTTGGTTGGGGTCCCGAGGACCTCGGGATGGTTTTGAGTGATCAACGGGAAGTTTGGAAGTCATTTTTGCTGCTGAAGTTTGCTGGTTCTATCATATCCGCACCTACGGATTTTTGACCGCAGGTGCGAGCCGTAGAAGCGGCAAGGGAGATCGCAGGAGCGGTTTGAGGCCCATGGGGGGAGAACCGCAGAAGCGGTTGATTGGGCGCATCCGGGGGACCGAAGGTGCGACACTGAGGCCGCAGGTGCGAGATTGGACCGTTTAATGAGAAACCGCAGGTGCGGTCTATCGACTGCAGAAGCGGTTCGCAGGTGCGAGGTTTAGGACCACAGGTGCTAAATGGCTGGGCAGAAGGTATATAAGTTGGACTTAGCGAATTTTGGTCTTCTTTTTACCATTCTCATACGGGTTTGAAGCTCTTGGAGGGTTTTGAAAGAGGAAAATCACTAGTTCTTCATTGAGGTAAGGTTTTTGGACTCTAAACTCGTTTATATGTGATTAAAGGCCTAATTAGTAGTGAAAACTTAAGGATAATCAGTGCAAAAAGAGGTAATTAGGGCTTGAGATTATGAGACCTTAAAATGGGGATTTGAGGGGTCATTTGGACTCCGATTTTAGTGTTTTTATGTATAGACTCGTGGGAGGACGAGGATCATTATGGTGTAAATTTAATCGAGTTCCGAGTCGTGGGACCTAGGGCCGGGATTGGCCAATTTTGGGAATTTTGCCTAAATTTGATAGTTTTCGATTGGGTTTCATTTCCCTAGCATAATTTGATGTTGTAAATCTGATTTTGATAGACTCGGAGCATTTGGGAGCCGATTCGAGGGGCAAGGGTATTGCAGAGTAGCCTTTTGGGCTAGTTTGAGGTAAATAATGACTTTGAATCTTGTCCTGAGGGTATTAAACCCCAGACTTAGCATCTTTTCACTGTTTTGAAGTGACACACACACTGTATGATGAGTGTGTGGGGTGTACCTATTAGGAAATTTGAAATAGGTTCTTCCCGAGGCAACTATTGAGTTGGTAACCGCTTTTAAATCACATGATAAATTTTATTTTTATGCTTTTGATATATTTGGGGCCTTGTGCCGACCTGTTTAGACCCCTTGGGGACTGTTTACTATTTTTCCTCACTGTGTTAACTTAAGATTTACACTCAATCATATTATGCTTAACCGATTTCAAAACTCAGTCTTATTTACACTATTTTGAGATATAAAATGATATTTTGGGTCGAGTACCCCGTTTTACTGATAGCCCGAGTGGCTTTTGAGATGTTTCTGACTGAGTGAGGCCGAGGGCCTGATTGTGAGGATATGATAATGGATCGGGCTGCACGCCGCAACATGCTTTTGACTGAGTGAGGCCGAGGGCCTGATTGTGAGGATATTATATTGGATCGGGCTGCACGACGCAACATGTTTATGATAAGCCGAGTTCCTGAGAGTGATTTGATGCCATGATTTGGCTTGATTTTAGCGCTTGGTCTGTAGGAGCCCCTCCAGAGTTTGTACACCCCCAGTGAGCGCATGTACATACTGAGTGCGAGTGCCGAGTGATGAGTTATTGGGAGGCATGAGTGACAGTGAGGTTTCTTGTAGGGCTGATGCTGAGTGATTGTGATGAATGCTGAGTGACTGATTCTGAGTGGTGATTTGCCCGATGGGCGTTTTATGATACTTGTTTCACTGAGTGACAATTTAAGATTCATTTCACCTTTAAACTAATACTTGGGTATTTTACTGAAGTCATTGGAAATTATAATTTTTCAAAAGAGTTTACTGAGATTAGCTTTTAAGGCGTACTGGTTTGTTGTATACACTATTGGAAAGAAAGGTTGTTTTATTGTGACTTGATGATTTGATTATGTGTGTTTCTTACTGCTCAAGACCTGATTTATTTTCATTACTATTGAGTTGGCGTACTCATCATTACTCCTTGCACCTCTGTGTGTAGATTCAGGTGTTGATACCGGGCGTTAGCCATTTTATTACTCACGAAGCCGGAGTCGGGACATCGAGGTAGCTGTCAACGTCCGCAGCATATATGTCTTCCCCTTTCTTGTTTTGTACTTAGTTCTTCGTTCTGAGATTTATGTATTATGACAGTAGTATTCTTAGATGCTCATAACCTGTTGGCTACAGATCTTGGGGATTGTTGTAGACTGCTTAACTTTGTTGTTTTTCTTAAAAAATTATAGATTTATATATGTTTTATGATATGTTGATAATGATTCTGGGAAATTTTGAAAAGAAAACTGTAATTATGTGATTGTTGGCTAGCCTAGTTCCACGATAGGTGCCATCACGGCCGGTTCAGGATTTGGGGTCGTGACAGAAATAAGTTAAGAATGTGTGTAGATTATAAGGACTTAAACAGGGCGTGCCCTAAAGATTCATTCCCACTGCCTAACATTGACCGCTTGATCGATGCTACGACCGGGCACGAGACACTTACTTTTCTTGACGCCTACTCGGGGTATAATCAGATTCAAATGAACCCCGAAGATAGGGAAAAGACTTCGTTCATCATGAAGTATGGGACGTACTGCTACAACGTCATGCCCTTCGAGATGAGAAATGCTGGGGCCACATACCAGCGTTTGGTTAACACAATATTCGAAAGCCAAATAGGCAAATCCATGGAAGTATACATTGATGATATGGTGGTCAAGTCTCTGCGCGGAGAGGACCTTCTAATCCATTTGCAGGAAACATTCGATATCCTTAGAATCTACAACATGAAACTCAATCCTGAGAAATGTGCTTTCGGGGTAAGGTCGGGGAAGTTCCTGGGTTTCATGGTATAAAATAGAGGAATCGATATCAATCCCGACAAAATCAAAGCCATCGAAGAGATCATGGTGATTAACAACATGAAATCTGTACAACGACTCACCAGGCGGATAGCGGGCTTAGGACGGTTCAGATCCAGGTCATCAGATAAAAGTCATCACTTCTTCTCTCTGCTCAGAAAGAAAAACAGCTTTGAATGGACACCTGAGTGTCAAAATGCTCTGGAAGAATTGAAGCGGTATTTAACGAGCCCACCTTTCCTGCATACTCCAAAGGAGGGCGAGACATTGTACCTTTACCTGGCCGTATCGGAGGTAGCGCTATGCGGTGTGCTGGTTCGGGAGGAGCAAGGTACGCAATTCCATGTCTATTATGTGAGTCGGACCTTGGGCGACACCGAAACTAGGTATCCTCTTCTGAAAAAATTATCCCTTGCACTAATAAGCGCATCTCGAAAATTGAAACGTTATTTTCAATGTCACCGCATTTACGTCCTGACAATGTACCCGCTTTGGAACATATTGCACAAATCGCAGTTGTCAGGTCGATTAGCCGAGTGTGCCATCAAACTCGGGGGGTACGATATTGAGTATCAGCCTCGAAAAGCCATCAAATCCCAAATCTTGGCGGATTTCTTGGCCGAATTCGTGCAGGCTTTGGTGCCCGAAGTAGAGAAATATTTGTTATTAAAAACGGGCATATCCTCCAAGGTGTGGACCCTGTTCACTGATGGTGCTTCAAACGTGAAAGGGTCCGGGCTCGGCATAGTCCTAAAATCGCCCACGAGTGGCGTAGTTAGGCAATCAATAAAAACTGCAAAATTAACTAACAATGAAGCCGAGTATGAGGTTGTGATTGCAGGTCTCGAATTAGCCAAAAGTCTTGGAGCCGAATGCATCGAGGCCAAGTGCGATTCTCTTCTAGTAGTAAACCAGGTGAACAGTAGCTTCGAGGTCCGAGAGGACAGGATGCAGAGGTACCCCGGCAAGACTCTGGTCACACTGTATCGCTTAATGGAATGGACCTTAAACCATATACCGCGAGAACAGAATGATGAAGCCGACGCCCTCGCTAACTTGGGGTCGTTTGTCGAAGAAGACGATGTACTTCCCGGAGCCGTAGTCTAGTTAACTAGGTCAGTAATCGAAGATGGACATGCCGAGATCAACTCCACCAACCTGACTTGGGATTGGAGAAACAAATGCATAAGCTACCTGAAGGACGGAAAGCTTCCGGCGGACCCGAAGGAGTCAAGGGACTTACGGACCAAGGCGGCAAGGTTCTCGCTCGACGAGAACAACACCCTCTAAAGAAGAACTTTCAACGGACCTTTGACGGTATGCTTAGGACCAGGTGCCACAGATTATGTGCTTCGAGAAATCTATGAGGGCTCCTATGGGAACCACTCCGGTGCTGAATCCCTGGTCCGAAAGGTGATCAGAGCAGGCTATTACTGGGATAGTATGGAAAAAGATGCCAGGGAGTTCGTCTGTAAGTGCGATAGATTTCAAAGGTTCGCGCCCATGATCTATCAGCCTGGCGAACAACTAGAATCGGTCATGTCACATTGACCATTCATGAAATGGGGGATGGATATCATCGGACCATTTCCAACCGTACCAGGTAAAGCCAGATTCATTGTGTTTATGACTGACTATTTCTCTAAATAGGTGGAAGCACAGTCTTTCGAAAAGATAAGAGAAAAAGAAGTCATCAACTTCATATGGGACCACCTCCTATGCCGATTTAGGATCCGTTCTGAAATAAACCGTGATAACAAAAAGCAGTTCATAGGGGTAAAGTAAGACAGTTCCTCGAGGAACAGAAAATCCAAAGGATCTTATTGACGCCCTACCACCCATGTGCCAACGGCCAGGTCGAATCCACGAACAAAACCATCATTCAAAACCTGAAGAATAAATTGGAAAGTGCAGAGGGAAGGTGGATAGAGATTTTCCCTGAAGCCTGTGGGCGTATCGTACCACTCCCAAGACAAGCATAGGGGAGACGCCGTTCTCACTAGTGTATGGGTCCGGAGCTCTAATATCAGTCGAGGTAGGGGAACCAAGCGCCAAATTCCAGCATGCCATAGAGGATTAAAACAACGAGGCAATGACCGTGGCCCTCGAATTACTCGATGAGAAGTGAGAAGCTTCACTGGTTCGGATGGCCGCGCAAAAGCAAAGGATTAAGAGATACTATGACAGGAGAGTGAATATCTGATATTTTGGAGTCGGGGACTTAGTACTAATAAAGTTCACTTTGAACACACGGAACCCTAACGAAGGAATGTTAGGTCCAAGCTGGGAAGGACCGTACCGTGTCCTGGGGGTGGTCGGCAAAGGATCATACAAGCTCAGTGTAACGACCCGACCGGTCGTTTTGAGAATTTAAAATCTGTTCGGTGGCATAAGGTCATGAACAACTTCACATTGGGTATACCAACCTGCGTGCGTGGCTGGATTCAACTGCTGGATAATACGGAGTCGAATTGGAATAAATTTTTTAGTTTTGGAAGCTTAAGTGATGGAAGTTGACCGGAGGTTTGACTTTTGTGTAAATGGCCTCGGAATGAGTTTTGGTTAATGTCAACGGCTTTGTGTGATGATTTTGGACTTAGGCGCGCGTCCAAAATTGGTTTTGGAGGTCCGTAGAGTGATTTGAGGTAATTTGGCGAAAGTTAGAATTTCGGCGATTTCGGCCGATAGGTGAAATTTTGATATCGGGCTCAGAATGGAATAGGTTCGTAGTGTCATTTTTGATGTGTGTGCAAAATTTAAGGTCATTCGGATGTGGTTTGGTAAGTTTCGGACTCGTTGGCGTATTTTGGAAGTCTAGCAATTCTTAGGCTTGAATCCGAGGTTGATTCGATGTTTTGGTATTATTTTGGGTTTTCCGAAGGTTCGACTAAGTTCGGTTAGTGATATATGACTTGTGGGAATCGTTGGTTGAGGCCACGAGGGGCTCGGGTAAGTTTCGGATATGTATGGGTTGTGTTGCGCTCGGTTTTTATGTTTTGACGTCGTTTCTTCAAGCATAATTGGTACCACATTAAGAAAATGAGCTCCAATTTCTGTTTTGATTGAAGCATTAGATCCGTATCGTAATTATGGAGCTATAGCAAAAATAATCGTCGAATTTGGACATCGTATGAGGAAGTTATGCTCATTTTAGTGTCGGAGAAGAGAGTTGGTGCTGGTGTTTCGTAGGTGCGAAGTTAGGTCCGCATCCGCGGAGCCGCAGGTGCGCAAAATGGTCCGCAGGTGCGGAATTGACAGCTGGAAATGCGCAGGTGCTGGTATTTTGGTCGCACATGCGAAAATCCCCGAGTATAGAAAACCAGACCGCGTCATTTTAGTATTTTGAGCATATCTTGAGTTCTAGAGCTCCGATTGAGGTGCTTTTTGCGGCGTTCTTCTCGTCATTTCATCGGGGTCAGTATATAAGTATTATATTTGCATTTTAATATTATTACAGAAGTTCATATTTTGAATTAATCCATGTTTTGATTGGAGAATTGGGGGTTTTTATCCAAAACTTTTCTAAAAAGAATAATTTGGTTTGAACATTGATTTGGCATCAGAATTTTATGAAAATAGTATGGCTGAACTCGTAATTTAATGGGTGTTCTGAATTTATAAATTTTTTCGGGTTCCGAGGTGCGGGCCCGAGGGTCGACTTTTGGGGTCGATTTTTATAAATTAATAAATATTGAAACTTTATTATTCAGAATCATTCCTTATACGTGTTATGTGTATTTTGAAGTTGTTTTAGTTGATTGTGAGCCGTACGGAGGTCTTTTTGCCCGAGAAGTTCAGTTTTGAGTATCCGGTTGTCGTCTTTGAGGTAAGTATCTTGCCTAACCTTGTGTGGGGGAACTACCCCTTAGGATTGAGTCTTCCTTGTTGATTGTCATCCGTGTATACGAGGTGACGAGTGCGTACTCAGACTTATTTGCTATTAGATTGGACTTTTAGGATTCGTAGGTTCTTATGTTACTTGTGTATGAGATGTAATTGTTACATTTGCATCCTTGGTTGTTAATTTCATTATTTCTTGCTTAAATTAGGATTACTTACTCTTGGATTCCTTCGTTGATTATTTGATCCTAATTGATTTAACTGAATATTTTACCGCTCTTATCTTCATGCTATATCTGCTTCCTAAAACTGTCAAATGGACTATATTAGTGTTATCTAGTTTTATAGTTGCTTAGCCATATTTAGAACTCTCGTTCGTTGGTGTCAAGCATGCCCGTGAGTCTTACATTGTAATTCCTATTATTCCTCCTTTATGTGTTTCTATTATTGTTTGTGCTGTTATGATATTGTTTGCAGTGTTGGATCCCTTTGCTGCGACGTTGTGATTTATGGTTCCTATTGTTGATTTGCTTCATCAATTTGTTGTTTATTTATTTATTTGTGCACGAGGGGACATTTCGTGCCGAGTGATTGCGAGGTTGTGCACGAGGGGACATTCCGTGACGAGTGATTGTGCGGTTATGCACGAGGGGACGTTCCGTGCCGAGTGATTGTGAGGTTATGCACGAGGGGACATTCCGTGCCGAGTGATTCTGAGGTTATGCACGGGGGGACATTCCGTGCCGAGTGTTTATTTATTTATTTATGCACGAGGGGACATTCCGTGCCGAGTGATTGTGAGGTTATGCACGAGGGGACATTCCTTGCCGAGTGATTGTGAGGTTATGCACGAGGGGACATTCTGTGCCGAGTGATTATTTATTCTAGCACGAGGGGACATGTCGTGCACTTGTCTTTGCATTATATTTTTCCGTGTCCTTGTTTGATATTTACTGCATTTGTTTAAGAGTTAATATTCCGTTGTTTGAATTCGGATATTCATACTGATCTCTTACCACAACTATTGACAAGACAAGTTTTGAGTGCGGACTGAGTTCCGATAGATTTACCTTGAGGAGATTATGATTACGAGATTTTACTGAAAAGTATTATTGAAAATTAATGGTTTCGAAATGATTATATCTGAAGGCTTTTACATCGAAGGTATATTTGAAAAGCACTAGTCTTGCATAAAATGATACTTGGAAGTCTTTTATTGGGAAAACATCTTTGGAAACTTCGTAGTTTGAAATAAAACTATGTTTTACGTAATTCTCTCTAGTACATATACCTATATATATTTTGGAGAAAGTATGTTTTCAAAGGAAATCTTTCTATATTAAGATGATTTTTCTTGCAAAGATTTTCATACGATCTGTTGTTTAAGGGTTTCCACCAGTTTATGAAATTTAATGGCTGAGGCTTGATGTGATTAAATAAACGTAGAGTTGAGTTGTGGGGTTCTATAGTGCATTGTGTTTTCTTCTGGTTTGACTTGTTTTTGCTGTCCGTCTTTCTGTGTATTTTGTGCTGTTTCGTGGTTATTTTTCTGTAATTTTCTTCCGCATTATATTGTCATTGTTGTAAATTATCCCGTGAGTTCTTAGATAGATGTAGTGTTCGGTTACTTCTATATTCATGTCAGTTATTTTTGTAGACCAGTGGTGTCTTGACTAGTCCTCGTCACTACTCCACTGAGATTAGTCTTGATACTTACTGGGCACCGTTGTGGTGTGCTCATACTACTCTTCTTTGCATTTTTGTTGCACAGATCCAGGCGTTGATTGTTAGTAGCCGCATGGACAATTGACGGGGAGACTCAAGGTAACTTGCTACTGCGTTCGCAGGCTTCAGAGTCACCTTCTTATAAGTTGTATTCATACACTGTTGTATTTATTTCCGAACAGTTGTATTTAAAAGTGGTAGAATATTTGTAGAGCTTATGACATGTATTACTGATTTTGGGAAAACATTTTAAATTCTGTTAAGGTTTATATATCGAGACTGTTAGTTTCCTTTACTTATTGTTGTTATCATTAACTGCTAGGCTTACCTAGTCTCTAGGACTAGGTGCCATCACGATACCCAATGGAGGGAAATTTGGGTCGTGACGCTCAGCACCCTGGAAGGAAAGCAACTGTCAAGCAATTGGAATATATCCATGCTCAAGCGATACTACTACTAAGGTAATCTGACGACCCTGTCTCTTTTCGATCACCTAAAACTAATCTCCCGCAGGCATCCGACGGAAAACTCCTGAACATCCCCCAACTACAAAGGGTTCCGTGATCGACTGACGCATTGCACTCTTTTCCTTTGATCGGGTTTTGCTCCCAAAAAGAGCGTTTTTACCGACAAAGTGCTTAATGACGCAACACTTATGCGTCCGTCAGGGAGAACTTGCACCGACATCCGAGGCTCTTCCCTAAGAAAATCCTTACCACTGGAGGACGTTGCCTTGGAAGAGGGGTGCTCCCGCAAAACAAGTCGGAACAAGTCAAAGAGAGTTTTTTGCAAGAACATAATATAGCAGATCAAACGGTCAAATGAACCGTACCCGCATAAGGGGATCAAACCTTTGATGGCAAAGACATATATGGTTGTATCTAATAATGAAAGGAATGTTCTATCAAAACATTTTGTGAGCTCAAGAAACAATTATCATTAGCATTTAAATTACCAAGATCCGAGGTCGTAAGATCCCAAGAGGGTAATCTCGGATATATCGAAAACTGTAAGTCCTACAGGGATATCAAAATCCTAAGTGGGAGTATCTAAATAACAAGACATGGTCCCGACTTCAAACCCAAGGCTATATATTCGAACTTGTAAGACCCCTAAAAAGGCATACCATTGAATATAGATGCCGAGGATACGATACCCGGGACTAAGGACTACGGCCAAATGAAACGACTACGATCGATGGGCTTCGGCCCAACAACAATGAGCGATTTGGGGACGCCCGACTATCGCCTTAAAATCAAATCCTTTGAAATCATTTCGGAAAGAACCGGTTAAATCATGATACCTTTAGTGTCAGCAAGGGCTTCAAACATTTTCATGTCGGCTCGAGAACGGGGCTTCGATACATTTCATGTCAGCTCCCAAAAAAGAGCTTCGATCATTCTCATGTCAGCTTGTAATCGAGGCTCATTTGGGTCGTCGAAGAGTCAGATGAACACAAGAAAACTATGAGTAAATCTCTAATAAGTGAAAAATACAGCCATATCAAAAGTCTCCTAAGAGCCTTGGAGCCCGCACAAAATGCCTACGGGCTAACCCAAAACCTGAAGGGTCAATGAACTCGAGTCGTAATCTGGCTCGGGGACTGAGTCAGAAAGGTTAACCAAAAGTTGCCTATGATCCTTATAGCCCGCAAAAAAGTTCTAAGGGCTAACCCAAAATCTGAGGGACCGATGAACTCGAGTCCTAACCCGGATCGGGGACTGAGCCCAAAATGATTGACTAAAAGTCGCTTGAAAACTTTCAAAACAGCCTACGGGCTAATCAAAGAACTCAGAGGACGAATGAGCTCATACCGTGGCTCGGCTCAAAGAACAAGACCTAGATAAAAATGCAAAATCCTTCGGGCTAACCATAAAGGCCTACGGGTCAGATGAGAGAAGACATCAGTCCAATACCTAAAAAACGCCCAAGGGGCAAACACATAAGGATATGAGAAGCCAGCAAGGATTGATCCTGGACCATCGCGAAATCGTTAGGCCAAGGTAAGGACCCAAAGGGTCCATCCCGGGGAACTGATCTCGGGCCAATGACGCTCATGGGCAAAGCAACGATCATAAAGCGCGACTTGTGCTCGGGTCCAACATATGCCCCATTACAAAACAAATTCCCTCGTTCAAAATATACGTGCAGACCTTGAAGCTACCTGTGCCCCCGGGGTCCGGGTAGATGCCCAATCATAATGATCAGAGGCTACCTCGGGCCCAAGCATGCCCCCGATCGAAACGAAGTTATGAAGTCTCGAAGCTATATTTATTTTTTGAGCAGGAGTAAATAACGTCTCGATCCTTTATGGCAAAAGTCGATACCCACCCAGAGGCCGTGCTCAGAATTCTCGAGGTTCCCATGTCTGGGGAAAGTTTTTCGCTCGGAGATTATCAGTAGACCTCCTTTGTTATAGAGAAGCCGAGGTCCGATCCTCGCCCAACATTAAGCAATCCCGGCTCCAACCGGGGGTTCAAAGTCTTAATGAACATAATATCACGATAGGAGTCCGATTATCGGGCCGATCTTACATGCAAGTTCGCACAAACAGAAGACAAAACAAAACTCAGAATCAGACCAAGAGAAAAACAAAATAATCTCTTATATTAATAGACGATGTTTACAAGACACACAAGGGGATCTTTACACAAAGAAGCATAAAACAAAGGCCTAGTTTACAGACATGAGCCTATCTTTCAGGGATATGTTCTCGAGGGCCCCCTCGCGAGGGACCTCTAGTCAGTGTCTTCAGGCTTCCCATAGCGGCAATGGGCGGACATCATGTTTCTCCTCCTCAAAATTCCCACCACCGTTGTTGGGAAGCCCATTCTCGAGACTACGAACCGGTGTGGGATGCTGGAGTCGGCGGATATTGCCTCCTCGCCATGCGGAAGGCAGGAAAGGAGAAATACCAAACCCTATTGAAGTTAAGAGAGATGAGCAGTAGTATAGGTACTTCATGCAAAGGTGAGCTGCAGTATATGTACTTCATGCCTTCCGGTGCAGAAGGCACTCGAGGCCCTTCCCTTGTTTCCTCGGACCGACAGCAGCAGCGACAATAACAACAACAACAACAACAACCCAACATAACCCTAGTTAGCAAGGGAGGACTTCAGAAGAGAAGTTATGGCCCATCACGGAAGACCACCGTCAAAAAACTGTATAGACATGGGTATGCACCATGAAGAATGGAAAGGAAGAGATGAATGACAAAGTTTAAGTTTGTTGAATACAAGAAGAGTGAAGTTTGAAGTCAGGAAATTCCCTATTTATAGGAAGTCGGTATCCTCACTAAATAAGCAATCAATGCCTGGGGGAAAATCAACCGACAGAGCCATTATTGCCCCTTTTTGGAAAAATGAAATGGCAGAACAATCAATGCCGTAGGGAGAAGATACGACGGGACATTTCAAGTCTCCTGATAAGGTCACGTCAAAAATATGACGTCATCATGATGGGCCCAAGGAAAATCCATATCGAGGTCGTTTCTTATCATTTCATTATAAGAAACGTGGGGACTATCTGTATACGGTTTAAATCTGGAAGGATGATTTTACGTTTATTTCATGATGGCCGATTCACGCGGAATTCAAAGTACGGCCCGAAGCCCGAACTCTGACGCTCCTACAATTCGACCCAGGGGGACACGGGTCCAAAGCCAACGTAGGAAACAACACGGGGATCAAGGCAGCCAGGCTTGTAACAAAGTACGATTCCATACTTGGGCATTAATTAGCTGAATCAAATGAAATCTGCGCAATAAATGCTTATGTACTATATTTGGACCCTCCCTACTATATAAAGGGAACCTTTGTCACTTTGTAAAGACACAATACATTGAATAAAAAGCACAAGTACATTCTCTGCTCTAATACCAAACATCCCCTATTCCTCTTTGTTAGCTCGTTTACTTACATTTATATCTTTCTTTTACCTTCTTCTTTATTTATGGCTTATCATCAATCATAAATGTGTATCTCAAGGCCTAAAAGCTTGTTATAGCTCCATCAGCCACCCAATCTAGGCCTGAATTTTGGCCTCAGGGACCATCGAGGTCGACGTCGAGCCTTCAAATTAAGGCATTCTGGTTTTCTTTTCTAATCGTATTTTCACTTTTTATCCTAACATACCTAGCTATAACCATTCAAAAACTGGTATTAAGATAAATCACATATAACCATATAACTAAATATAATTGTAGTTACAATTTTCACGGTAAACAATTACTATATATAGTTGTTCTTTATATAATTTATGGAGACATTGATTTTCAGTATTCCATCGAGATAATCTATGGAAGATCAACAGATTTCTAGTAGCGTCAGTGCTCTACAAGTCTACTCCATTCTTAACTCTATGGTTGATGTCTTTAATTATGTTTTACCCTTAAAATGAGTAATAATTAAATTTGTATTTTCTTGATTTCACTCTCGGGATCGTGATGGGGTCTAACATTTCACTTGCTAGGTAAGCCAACATCCGAATAGTTGGAAGCCATTTTTATCAAGTCAAATTAACTGATGCCAAATAAACTAAAATAACTGAAATAGAATTGAAATAAAGTGCGAAAAGTCATAACAACTGAAATATCTAAATACAACCTCGAATCTGATATTACAAGTGCACGAGCTACTAGAATAATACAGATAATGGTTTGAATGAAAGTAAAACTATCCGAAAAGAAATAAACATCTAGGATAAGGTAGAAGGGGACTTCACCCCTGAAAACAACGAGCAGTTGTACCACAAGTCTCCGTTCAATAGTCAACCCGAACAATCTACTGACTGCTGCTGGGACCGTTTCCAAATCTGCACAAGAAGTGCAGAGTGTAGTATGAGTACAACCAACTCCATGTACTCTGTAAATGTCGAGCTTAACCTCGACGAAGTAGTGAGGAAGCTGAGCTGGGTCACATACAATAACCTGTACGTGGTATAATAATAATGACAAGAAATGAATTACAAGAAAATATGGTAATTAACTTATGAAAATAAACACAGTCTAATACCAATCCTCAGAATCTCGTACGGAAACACTAGCAAATACAATACAACAAGGAATACAAAACACACAAACCGTTGTAGCATGCAACGCGATTCCACCATATAATCAGAGTCAATATCATAATCTCCCTTATTTCACCACATCAATCCCCCGTTATTCCACCTGTTGCGGCGTGCCACCCAATCTTATTATATAATAAGAGTAAATATCATAATCCTCCCTTATTCCACCTGTTGCGGCATGCACCCGATCCTATTATATCAAATAAACGTAATAAATTCAGTAACTCAATGCACAAGAATATCTACGAATAAAGAATATGAAATCAAAGCCATAAATGAATCTCGTACAAAATTAAGAAATACTACAACTGTACTAAGCAACAAGACAAACCTATTTCATGACAGTTAAAGTGTACAAATAATGCAATTAAGGCAGGTAGCAGTTAATCAGGGAAGCATGAGAGAAACTGACATTTTGATATGAGAATAAAAACTGACATGTAGCAAATTAAGGTATATAAAGCTATTAAAGCATATGACAATTAATACATGGAATAAAATAGTTAATAAAATGTGAGAAAACATGGAAACAAGTATTTTGATGGCGTATATCCACTCTTCACTTCATATATACACCGCTACACATGTAATTCACATGGCAAATAGCTCAAGGGTTCCTAATTCCCACAACTCAAGGTTAGACCACACACTTACCTCGCTCCGCAAGCAAATCAAAGCTCTATTGGGGCCTTTCCTCTAAAATCTGCCTCCAAACAAATTGAATCTAAAATAAATTGACTCAATAACATCAAATAATGCTAGGGAAATCAATTACAATACATAAAGTTAAGATCCTTACATATTTCCCAAAAAGTCAACAAAAGTCAACCCAGACCCGCTTGGTCAATACCCGAGGTTCGGACCAAAACCCAATTACCTATTCACCCCGAGCTCGATTATGTAATTAGTTTCGAAATCTGACCTCAATTTGAGGTCAAATGTTAATTTTACAAACCCTCCCTCCCCCCCAATTCTTCTCAAATCCCTAATTTTCTACCATGAAAGAACATCGGTTAACGTAAGAAATTAATGGTGATGATGGAAATGAAAGAAAACAATTAAAGTACACTAACCTATGAAAAGGTGATGAAGTTTCTCCTCGAAATCACCTCTAGGCCGAGCTCTAATAAAAAGATGGTGAAAAATGGGTGAAATCCCGTGTTTAAAATGTTTTAAGGTTTCTGCGCCAGGCCTTCTTCGCGTTTGCGAAGGGCCTGCCGTGTGTTCGGAATGCACAACAGCCAAATTAGCCTTCGTGTTCGCGAGATGTCATCCGCATTCGCGATGGCTCTGCACCCGCTGGCCATCGCGTGTGCAACCCAATGGCCGCGTTCAGGTAGAACATAAGCCCAGTACCCCCTGAAGGCCACAATGCTTCGCATTCGTGGGAGAACAGTCCCGTTCGCGAAGGGAAAGACCCCTTCACTAACCTCGTGTTCGTAAAGAGAAATCCTCCCCAACCCCAATTTTCCAATTTGCGATTACGTGAGAGGCTTTACGATCGCGAAACACAGGACACCAAATACAACAGTGGCCTAAAACTAGCAATTATTCTTAGTTCAAAATGGTCCGTAGCCTATCCGAGCCCTCGGGGCTCCAAACCAAACATGCACACATGTCCAAAAATATCATACGAACTCGCTCGCGCAATCCAAATACAAAAATATCACCTAAAACTACGAATCAAACACCAAAACAAATGAAATTTCTAATGAAACTAAAGAACATGAAATTTCTCAACCGGACATCCGAATCACGTCAAAACAACTCCATTATGCACCAAATTTTGCAGACACGTCAGAAACACTTAAATTTACCTATACCAAGTTCCGAAACTGAAATTCGAATCTAGTAGCAATAAAGTAAACTCACAGTCAAATTTATGAATCCTTTAAACCTTTAAACTTCTAGTTTTAAAAAGATTATGATAAATCAAGTTAGGGACTTCCGAATTTGGTTTGGGCATATGCCAGAGTCAAAAATTACGATACGAACCTACCGGCACCGTCAAAACACTAATCCATGTCTGTTTACACAAAATGTTTACCATAGTCAACTCAAATGAGTTTTAAGGCACAATTTCACATTTTCATCAATTATCTCATATAAACCTTCCAGAAAAAGAACACAGACTGCGCATGCAAATCGAGAAAGGTTAAATGGAGCTATTCGAGGTCTCAGAACACAAAAAGAAGGGTAAAACAATAAATGACCTATCGGGTCATTGATGAGTGGTGATTTTACCACTCATTTTAGCCTTTTCTCATTAGATTTTGTATTGTTAAATGATAATTTGAGGTCGTTGTTAGTGTATAATTGCTCAATTTTCAGGGAAATGATGCTATGAAGGTTGGTGTTGA
>ML282013.1:0-51528 GCA_005239495.1 Nicotiana undulata | reverse complement strand
GCCGCATTTCACTCCTTAATTTTGACTCAACTCTCTGTTGCGGTATGCGACCCCCAGGTTTGAAATGCGATTCGCATGTTGAAGATGCGATCGCATTTGACCATTTTCCTTCTCTTTTCTCTTCTTTTAACTTCCTTTTGCATGGTCTTGAGTGTTCACACCTTGTGTACTGCAAAATACCAAAATTCTACGATTAATAGGAGTAAATGCTCTTGAAACGAGCCCTAATCTAAGCAATATGGTATTAAATGTGCCAAAATTCTCCGGCACATCACATATGCGGGCAGGGTGCTGAGGACTAAAATCGCAGGTGCGAAGTGGAGACCGTAGAAGCGGAAGTGCACTTTTAATGAAATTCCGCATAAGCGGAAAAGATTTCGCATGAGCGGTCCCGCGGATTGGGGAATGGGACCCCAGATGCAGTTTTGCTGGGCAGAACCTATAAATTTGGGACTTTCAATGCTATGACTGTTTACATTGACCTTGACAATGAATATGACCATACTACTATGTGGAAAAAACAGTACTTGTTCATTCAAGGCCAAAGAATGGAGCTAGAACCATGGTCACCAAACTTCAAGGCTAATGAGGATTCAACTATTGTTCCTACATGGGTGATAATTCCAGAATAACCATGGAATTTCTACTACATGGAACTTCTCTCAGTTCTACCGTCACCTATTGGCAAAGTAATGCATTTGGATGTGGTTTCAATGCAAAAGACTAGGGGTATTATTGCAAAAGTTAAAATGCAGGTGGACCTAACTAAGGAAAGACCTCACCATGTATGGCTTGGTTTTGATGAAAATCGGGATGTTAATGGAGATGGGAACTGGATGGAAGTAGTCTATGAGGACCTACCTGCCTACTGCCTGCATTGCAAACATTTGGGCCATAATGCTTTACAATGTCCAGTTAAGAAAAGAGAAGAGGAGAAAAAGAACAAAGAAGTTACATAACCATCAGCCTCCACTGAGAAACAGAACAACCAAAACAACATGAAAAGCAATGACACACAGCAATAGTAGGTGAATATGGATCAAAACAAAGAGAAAATCACATGTACCAGTTGTTGATACCCAATTTTTCCCTATGTTATTTTAAAAAATGCATATATATCTTAAAAATAATGCATGAGACTCAATTAATATTTTTTCATAATTTCGGCATTTTTAAAGGATTTTTAATTAATTTATCCTAGTATTTTTATCATACAAATAGTTACTAATTGCATCACAAATGGTTTTGTGATAATTTTTATTGCTTAATTTCATCATTTATATTTATACTAAGCTTTAATTATTTCATGAATAGCCATATTTATAATTTAAGGTTATAATTGCAATAACTTTGCAATAGTAGCCCACATGTGCTTAATTACCTTATTTCACATGAAAATGACCTTTTATATTTTTATAATATTAAGTAATATTTTAAATTATTTTTATGCATAAGTATCATTTTTTATCATTTATTAGCTATTTTATAAATTATTTATCAAATTAATTGGATATTTAATAAATAGCCTCTTTAAATTTGTTTTAATTTCAGATTTAAGCCCAAACTTTTACCCCCGGCCCAATTAAAATTACAGCCCAAATACCCTAACCCAATTTTAAAACACGCCCAGCCCTTCAGATCGAATCATGACCGTTGATCTCAAAATATCAACGGTCCAGGATCATTTACCTTTTTTAATTACACCAACTACCCCCTAACCCTAGTCATTTGTCTAACCCCGCCGCCCATGTTTCCCTCGTCTTCTCCATTCTCTCTGAACTACCCCTAACCCTAGCCTCCATTACCAGAAACGCTTCAATCAATGGGGTTTACCTTTGATTTTAGGTCCCAGCCGGCCTCCTATCTTCACTGGTTGTTCGATTTTGTTGTTGTTTGATGGAATCTCAAAAAGATTCAACTCAGATTTGGTCCAAAACCTTTCATTTTCTCGATGAACTTGCATGTGTTCATATCTGTTTGTGAGTACTAGTATTTTCACGTTTATGGCTTAAATCTATGGTTCCAAAACCGGATTTTCTTCTCACCTCTGTCATTTTTTAAAACCCTAGTCTCTTGATACTCGAGTTTGTTCATTTCTTTGTAGATTTGAGACGATTTTAATTTTTTTTTGATATTTCTCTTTCAAAATAAACAATAATAACTACCCAGTATAATCCCACCAAGTGGGGTCTGGGGAGGGTAGGATGTACGCAACCTCTTTCAAAATATTATGTTTTTATTATTATTAACTGATTTTAATGTTTCTCTAAAACTAAGGTTTCATCTCTTTGCATTTCTGCAAAAACATTTCTAAAGAAGTTTGAGTGCTTGATTCCGTTTCTCTTTGATTGCTTGACTATCTATGTTCTACACACTAGGGTTTCTGCTTATCTCACTGTTTGTTTAATATTTTGCCCGTTATTCTTTAGTTCTGTCAATTAAAAGAGATTGACTAATTTTATTCGCCTAATTAGGGTTCAAATTATACTTTTCCATTGAAATTGGTATTGCTCTGCGATTTTGCTTAATCTTTTCTTTATTTGCGACTCCTAGTTGGTACTACTTGCCTTAATTATGTTATTAGCCTAACTCATGGGATTTGATTTCTTTAGCCAACCCCTAGATGGTCTTTAATATATTTATTTACCTTATTTAAACCTCAACCTGGGTTGTTAATTGGTTCTCCCTATTTTAAGAGGCTCTTTCCCGGATTCTGTTGTGTTATTAGATTGAGTTTAGCCCTAATTAACTGGTTAATTTATTTTACATACCTTATTTGTGAACTCTTAATTATTCTTTACCTTTTTTGTTTTACTCTGCTAAGTGCTATATAATCTCCCTATTCTGATTCTTTAAAACACAAACATACATAGAGAGACACAGAAACACACACACAAACTCTTACTTCTACTCACACACTCTCAATTGTTGTTCTTTCTGTCACTTTTACTCGTTGTTCTGTCTAGCCGGCTGAAAGCAAAAGCTAGACTCTTGGATCATATTTCCTTTCACTTTCCTGTTTCTATCTCTTAACTGATATGTATCCACTTTTGTTATCATTCAATATGCTATGTAGTTACACATATGTTCTTCTTTTTTATTGCTTTTAATTAGCATGACTATTTCTATTATTGTAACAACCTGACATGTCGTTTAGAGTATCTGCACTTCGCTCGCTGTTCTAAGGGCTCGAGTACCTCCGCATGGTGTATTATGAATTGCGTAAATTATCGGTGTTGGTTTTCAAGTTATCCGGAATCGACTTGGAAAAATGAACTTCATGATTTAAGTTCTAAGTTGGAAGAGTTGACCAAGTTTGACTTTTTAGCATTTGACCTCGGAAGGAGTCTTTTTGTTTTCACGTAAGGAATTCAGTCACTAATATTTAAGTATAACCCTAGAGGTTTCAGTAGTGCAAGATCAACGCAAGCCATGTACCCGACGGGCAAATTCAATGCCAGTTCCTAATCATCACATGGCAACTATACATGAAGATGTCACCATAAGTATTCTCTCAACACTTGCTAGAAAATTCCCTATGGCGATGCAAGGGTGTTTCTAAGCCATGGCTTTCTTGGATTTCAGATCCCAAATTCGAGTTGTCGAATCAACAACTACGATGACGAGCTATTGCGCTTACTTACAGAAAAGATATAGATATACCCTCCTTCCATTCCCCAAGCCAAAAGAAAAATCTTCTTTATAGATCTCATATATCCATTTAGTAAAATACCAGTCTACAGGGATGGTAATTCTATTAAACGCTTTACCTTGGGTTGTAATTTGTTGGGTTCTTGTCATGGTCTTCTTCTGATAAACGTGAAAGAGTACGGGAAAAGAGAATCATGGATATTAGTATATGTAATAAGGGATTTTGAAGTAAATCCTTATGTCGGATTTACCGAGCCGCATTTCGAGATTGAAGATGGAGAGTTTGTTATTTTATAACCAGAGATCAAGTTGTTATGTACAATTCTAAGGATGATAGTGTTCTGCAAATTCATTATCGTACACACTACCCTCCCCATACCCCACTTGTGGGATTATACTGGGTTGTTGTTGTTGTACAGATGGTATCAGAGCCACTCTTGTGTCAACCTTGCCGATGGTGGATCAGAGTTCAACTGAGTTTAGGCAAAATCTCGGTTAGGCGATGAAACCTTCCCACGTCGGCAAAACATAAGAGGGATGTTGGGTATATAAGTTAACAAGTCTTAAACCCTAGTGACGCGTTTTAAATCCATGAGGTCCTAGACTGAGAGCGTACAATATCGGATATCCGATAAAATTGGAACGATACAGAGAAGATTAGCATGGCCCCTGCGCAAGGATGACACACACAAATTGAGAAGGTGGTATCAGAGCACTAGGTTTGTAGGTTCTACGAGTCATGAGCAAGTGTCTAGTAGAGTCCTGTGGATCGCTATGATGACGTCCATATCAGTCTTCGGGAGGTTGCAAGGCATTTAGGAAAAATTTCCCTTTCTTATTTCCTTATCATGCGGCTTTGTTTCAGCTTGAAACCTACGACTTTGACTCCTCCCAATCGCTCATATGTGATGTTATGCGCTCAGTATCCGCTATGTGCCGACGATCGATGATGCTACATATGGATTACGATGGGCTATGGTTTCTTGATTATCATCGATGTGTTGTCTAGACTCAAAAGCAGATGCAGTGTTAGATATTCTAGTCGTTCATTTGTGGTTTGACGGGGGTTCATATGGCTTATTGGTAAGTGCAGGTTTGGGAAGATTGGTTGGTGGCCTGGCTATTGTGATTAAGGTAAGTGCATGGCAAGGTGTCGATCTGAGTATAACTGGTGGGCCATCTTCTGCACGATAGGTTTGGATCGTGTGTCTCGTATGAGGTTTCCATTCGGTGGACTGCATGTAATCATTTCAGAGCATTTGGAAAAGTGTTTGATCACTGCAGTGGTGGACAATCGCTTGGCAGAGTCTTTTGGGTGTTTTATGATCAGCATGGCATGAGTTTTGAATTATTCAGCCGAATAATTATGTTGGATTGAGGCATGTTGTGAAGATATGGTACCTTGGGTTGCTTATGGGGTGTTCTATGGCTTCGATCTAAGTGGTGAAGTCTTCTAAAGACGATCGGATTGTAGGGTCATGTGCCGTATCAATTTACGGATCGGGAAATTGCTTGGTTATTTCTTTGAATGGGCATATGCTGGTGTAGCACAGGTTTCTTGACGCGTATTAGCTGTGTATTGAAGATCAGAGTAATATGGATGGTTACCGAGAAGGTTCTGATAAGTTCCAAGTCTTATGTAGCCTTCAAGGGCTTTTGGATTCGTCTGCGGGTGGGCTTGAAAATGGAAGTGGATGTTTCTGCAGGTACGAGAGCTATAATACTTATGATTCAGAGTTGAATGTGAGACTTTCGTAATGTTTCCAGTTAGCATTTTAAAAACAATACACCACATGGAATTTAAAGGTTGCATTTACAAGGTTGCAGTTAGTTTGAAGGGAAGGATATGTGTTCTTGATGGTACGGACGATTTTCGGTGTTTAAGGTTTTGCTGGCACTATGTGTTTTCATCTGAGCGCCTGTTGGTAGATGCATTGTGCTTTTATTTATGGGTGCATTACCGAAATATGATGTAGTAGGAGTCACGTGCAACCATAACAAGTTTTCTCTAATCCCATACCAAACTAAGACCTTTCCTACAAGGAAAGAAAGAACCCGCGGCTCCCCTTTTTGAATACCCCCCTCACTCCCTCCAGAGTGAGTTCTTTTCTGCGGGATTTAGGGATTCCTGTATTTTGCTCATATCAATGGCTCCCTTAATTATGTGCGAGGAATTGCCCTATTGAGTAATGGGAAGCGAGCTAGTCCCCGAAAATGCCCCGCCCGTAAGTTCCTTTGTCGTTGGGGAAAAAAGAACTCTTTTTTTTTAGATTCGAAATTCTTCATTTTTTTAGGATTGGGCATGAAAATATCTGATATTCGTGAGGCTCAGAGATTGTATGTTCTCGTTGGCAGACTATTCTCGGTCGCGGGTTGTGAAGTGGTGTAGAAAAGTGGGTGATTAATAGTAGGGTGATGGAAAGGTTGCTATAGACTTTTGGAGGATTTATTACATGTATGAGGATGATCGCAATTTGGTTTGGGAGTTTCTTTTGAGCCTAATGAGAATGTGTACCCAATGTCAGATGAGATTTGTTTGTTTTTTGCCTAGTTGTTGTCACATGTATATCATCGGGCGGAATGGATGTTATTCATGCCTTGGTTTATGTCGTGTGTTTCTCTCTCATACTACGATGGGTTCTGAGGTTTGCATGATTATTCACACGCATGTTGTGATTCAGTTCAGGCCTCGTGGCACTATGGGCGAGGTCGCTTTGTGATATTGCTTAGCTTATTGCACCATGGTAGTGCTTGTCTTTCTTAGTATTGTTTGTTCCTAATGATTTCTCCCACAGTTATATTTTGTGCACTCTGTTGTGCTTGATGTTGACACACATGTGATCAGTGAGCCCGAGTATTATGGCTCGATGGATACTCTATGTGGGTTGATAAGATGGGATCGGGTTGCACGCCGCAACGGTACAGTGATAAAATGTGGCTCCTTATTTCTATTTCGTGTATTTTTCTTTCACCTTGTTGAGAATATTTCATAGTAAAATGTTAAAATTTCCCTGCTTGCTTAACTGGCTTGGTAGTTTCCTTATTTAGTTTTTCTTGTTGTTATCTCTCATGTCTAAATTAGTACCTGTTGGTACTCGGAACCCGGTTGTGTGGATCCATCTGATTATTGTTGATACTGGTCGGTGTGGTTGCTCGTGTTGGCTGAAATAAGGTTTGTAGATCTGAGAATTGCGCTATTGTATTGTTATGAGAAAGGTTTGGAAGAATAACACTATAGTTTGTTGAGGATTTGGACAATGGCCCTGGTCGGGCACGTGAGTCTCTTGGCTTATTGATCAGATGAGTGGTTAAGCAGGTATGCGTGTTTCTTTCATAATCGGTAGGGTATGAAGGTTTTGAACGAGGATTCTAATCAATATGAGGTTTGCTATCGGTGCCAGATTTGTTTTGGGCAGTAATGGTGGTCAGCAGTCCCTACTGTGAGTGTCATGATTTGGTAAAACTGGTTCAGACTTGTACAAAGTGTAGATGTGGGATTCAGATCATGTAATAAATTCTGGATGATAAAATGGGGTTCTAAGGTTTAAGGACCAAGGTTGAAACAGGAATCTCTAAATGGTGTTGTGTTGATGGGCTCATGTAGATCAGGGTGACGTGGTATCATCCCTGGGGTTTGTTCTTAGTAAGGTTAAACCATGGTTTAATAGCATTGGGAAGACTCCTGGCACGTTCGAGAATGAACGTGTGTTTAAGTGGTGGAGAATGTAACGACCCGACATGTCGTTTTGAGTATCTCCACTTCGCTCGGTGTTCTGAGGGATCGAGTAGCTCCGCATGGTGTTCTATGACTTTCGGAAATCGTCGGTGTTGGTTTTCAAGTTATCCGGAATCGACTTGGAAAAATGAACTTCATGATTTAAGTTCTAAGTTGGATAAGTTGACCAAGTTTGACTTTTTAGCATTTGACCTCGGAAGGAGTCTTTTTGTTTTCACGTAAGGAATTTAGTCACTCATGTTTAGGTAAAACCCTAGAGGTTTAAGTAGTGCAAGATCAACACAAGCCTTGTACCCGGCGGGCAAATTCAATGCCAGTTCCTCATCATCACATGGCAACTATACCTGACGATGTCACCATAAGTTTTCTCTCAAAACTTGCTAGCAAATTCCCTCTGGCGATTCAAGGGTGTTTCTAAGCCATGGCTTTCTTGGATTTCAGATCCCAAATTCGAGTTGTCGAATCAACAACTATGACGACGATCTATTGCGCTTACTTACAGAAAAGATATAGATATACCCTCCTTCCATTCCCTAAGCCAAAAGAAAAATCTTCTTTACAGATCTCATATATCCATTCAGTAAAATACCAGTCTACAGGGATGGTAATTCTATTAAATGTTTTACCTTGGGTTGTAATTTGTTGGGTTCTTGTCATGGTCTCTTTTTGATAAACGTGAAAGAGTACGGGAAAAGAGAATCATGGACATTAGTATATGTAATAAGGGATTTTGAAGTAAATCCTTAGGTCGGATTTGTCGAGCTGCTTTTCGAGATTGAAGATGGAGAGTTTGTTATTTTATAACCAGAGATCAAGTTGTTATGTACAATTCTAAGGATGATAGTGTTCTACAAATTCATTATCGTACACACTACCCTCCACAAACCCTACTTGTGGGATTATACTGGTTGGTGTTGTTGTTGTAGTTGTTGTTGTTGTACAAATGGTATCAGAGCCACTCTTGTTTCAGCCTTGCCGATGGTGGATTAGAGTTCAACTGAGTTTAGGCAAAATCCCGGTTAGACAGGGAAACCTTACACCATCGGCAAAACATAAGAGGGATACTGGGTATATAAGTTAACAAGTCTTAAGCCCTAGTGACGCATTTTAAACTCGTGAGGGCCTAGGCCTAGAGCGGACAAGATCACTAGTGAGCTGGGTTGTTACCGTTATCATGTCCTATTCAATATGCTATGTAGTCAGACTGTTGTAGATATCAACATGCCTTTGTTTGCTCTATGTTTCTGTTAACTAGCATGCCTTAACTCTTGTTAACTTGTCACGTTCTATATATTAGTATGGTTAGTATATTCATGTTTGATCCATGATACTTGTTTACTTGTTTGTCAAATAGCATGCCTCAATTCCTGTCCCGTTTTACCTTAACATGTTCCTGGTTTCTATATACTTCTTTCAAGGATAATGGTGCTGTAAATTCCTGCTACCCTTTCTGTATGATTGTCTGATTAGTAACTTAATTTCAGCATGTTGTTCTCTGTTTAATACTGTTACATCCCGTACTTTAATATTAGGATAAGTTGTAATTATCCATATGATCTTGAAGTGATTAAGACCATTCATGAGATTTTAGAGGATTTGTGATTATGTTATTATAAGACCCCGAAATTTAACAACCTTCAAAAATAACTAAAGAAAATAACATTTGGGCTAGTATTATCCTTCTGGACATTTAAAATATAACTAGTAAGTTTATTTGTTAAAAATGCAAACTTTCTTAGTTACTCTTTTACTAAAAGTTAAATTGTCCCTCATCACCCATATTTTTGGAAAATTCATATTCACATATCTTCTTAGGCATGATATTATGTTATTGTGGTATTTTCTTTTAAGTAAAATTTTAGTAAAAGTTGTATAAGTATAATTTTTGGATAGTTATCCCTTATTTCTTTTTGTCATGATCCAAATGATACAAATGAACGAGCTTCCAAAGATACTCTACTCTTAGAAGCTAGGAGTATTTACATTATTTTCCTTCTTATGGAACAATTGATATGGAGGTTGCTTCTCTTATTCTTATGTTATCAATGTTGTTGGTACTTCCTGATTATTAAAAGATTCTTGATGAAGAGTTAATCCTAATAACATGTACGGAGAATATCGACCTTACGTCACTCTGAAAGGTTCAGAATATGATTCAAATGAGTCCTGCATGCATTATATATATGTAGCTATTTTACTCTACCGAGCCGCGCTATAGTTGGATGGGTATGGCACCTATTGTGCAACCACTGATCAGTTGGGTTTACCGAGTCCTCTTTGAGGCCGGATATGATATGATGATGATGATGCCCACAGAGGCGAATGTTCTGTGATGATGATGATGCCCACAGAGGCGGATCTTTAAAAAGATTATGTGTATATATGTATCATGCATTTCATGTTACTGTTTCTTAGAAGCACCCAGATGCTACAGGTTGTATCTCCTAGACCTCTCTTTACATTACTGTTCTTAGTTATGCTTTTCTGCCTTACATACTCAGTACTTTATTCGTACTGACGTCCCTTTTGCCTTGGGACGCTGCGTTTCATGCCTGCAGGTTCCGATAGACAGGTTGACAGTCCTCCTAGTAGGCTATCAGCTCAGCGGAAGGTGTTGCTGCACTCCATTAGCTCCGGAGTTGCCTATTTGGTCAGTATAACTGGGACATGCATTGACTAGTATGGTGGGGCCCTGTCCCGACCTTTTTTTTTAATGTTTATGTACTCTTAGAGGCTTTGTAGACAGAGGTTCAGTTTGTACTGTATGTCAGAGGCCTTGACGGCCCATATGTATTCATGTTTTAAGAACGATAAATTATTGACACAGTGTTTCCCACTTATAGTTATGCATTACGAGTGGTGGCCATGTTGGCCCATGATAGTTACAAAAGCAATAATGAGTTACAGAGTGGTTCACTCGGGTCAGTGCGGCACCGGGTTCCAGCCACGCTTCCCATTGTTGGGGCGTGACAAATACATGTCTATATGCTCACCTAGTAATAGTTAATGAACTAAGTCACTTCCTACCATGTGGAATCTTGTTTGACTTAATTATGACTTTGTTCTGTCTATTGTTTAACTACTGGAATTCATGTCTGAATTCAATCTACTAAATGTGGTTCTATTTGTAGTTATAATCTTGTAATCTGTTTCTATACACTTCTAAAAAATCCAAACTGTTTTTATAAACTATTTCCTACTTTTATCTACTATTTTCAACTCCTACTCTTAGATATCTAGGGTCCTGGCCCCCCAGTGTGAGCACTGCCTATGAGTCTATGAGACACCTCCGAACTCTAACACACTGGGGCTAGCCTTCCAAACTCGTTTACAAAACTTTTTCCTTTGAAAGGGTCTGGTGTGAGCATTGCCTGGGGTCCTTGAGGCCCTTGGGAACTTTAACATAGCATAAGCCCATTTGGTGTATTATGAACTACTGGTGTACTCCAGATTTGATTGAAGGCCTGGCTTCCAAGTTAACTTTGGGCCTGCCAAGGCTCCCTATAATATAGTGATTTTTATTATGTAATTCATTTGTATTGGTCTGTAATAATCCTTGTAAAAATAGATATGGGGTTATTAGTAAAAGCTGGGGAGGGATTTTTATATATCTTTTATCATATTGGGGTAGAAATCATGCTTATAGGTTGTTGCAGTGATTCCTTATGTGCATTAAAAACCATGCCAATAGGGTTTATCTCATTATCCTGAATTTTCGCACTATGCATCCTAGAAATCCTACTTCCAGGTCATTTATCAATTCTGCATCAATAATCACTGTTTTCAAAATCTCCATGTGTGCATTAGAAATCATGTTTCTATGACCTTCCTTGTTGAACTTGCTTGGAAACCGATTAACGCCTTAAACCGCCTAGAAATCATTCCTATAGGAATTGTGTACACAAAATCAGTCTTAACACTTAGACATCACGCCTATAGGAAACAAGCATAAAAACAGTTTCATCACTTAGATATCATGCTTATAGAAAAAATGTAAAAAATCAGTTTCTGTGTTTAGATGAAATAATGTTTGTAATCGGTTTCAGCACATAGAAAGCATGCCTATAGGATCTAAAAAGATGAAATCTTCCTGTTAAAATCAACCATTGGTTTATAAATTATGGTCTGATTAGCACTTGGTTACCATGTCTATAGGACTATGCCGCTCATCACTTAGGCAAGTCTGTAGGATAATTCAAATTGTGATTTTCTTTCTGCTTGAAACGTGCCCAGATTCAGTAAGTGATAAAAATCAGTAGGCAAAATGATAGGTACTCACTGCCTCACCTTAATAAAACTGCTATATATTCTGTTTATTCTCATTTAGATATCCTGCCTATAGGACTCCTAAATCATAAAAAAACCTGCTTGTTTGAATAGCGTGCATTTGTTTGTCTATTTGTGGAGGTAAACATGATCCCGTTAACTGCTCTTTATGTGATAGTCCTACTTTATTTTTTTTGTCGCTTAGTTTTCTCCATTTAAGCAACATAGGTGAGTCTAGAACCACCTTAAATAGAGGTCTTAAACACCTCCAGAGCCATAGGTAAGGGACGGGTAGTGCACGCATAAGGTACGTATCGGAGTATAAGGGGAGGATAATTGGGTAGTAAAGGAGATGATGACATGTGCGCTAATGCTACGCGTAAGACCTCTATTTGAGGAAGGTTACCGAGTATTGCATAGAAGTGATCCTATAGGCTAATAAACTTAGGACCATTTTAACTCCCGTTTTAAAGTAATCTCTATTTGTTTAAACTGCTTTATTTTCCTTTAAAGACTAATTCGCTTAAATCGATTTTAGCTAGGACCCACCGTTGTGGACCTTGAGGGGTTCCTAACACCTTCCCATCAAGGTAATTTCGAGCCCTTACCAAATCTCTGGTGTTGTAAACCGGTTTATGAGTTATTTTCTTTAGGTGCCCTAACGCACCTCAATCCGTTAGGTGGAAACTCTTCAAATTCCATACCCCATCCCAAAAGGAAATGAGTTGTCCCAAAAATGTCGAAACCCGGACTCCGCGAGGAAAAAGGGGGCGGGACACCAGCCATATAAATGCAACAACACAGATAATAGGGGATAACCGTTCCAATGACCAATGGCAATCCTAGAAGAATAAAGGCTTTAGAGGTATGAACCACATAAGCAAACATCCCAGAAACAAGCAAACTAAATAATCAGTTGTTGAATCTGAAGCACCTACAGTCACTCAGGTTGTAGGTATGATTTGTGATATCCAAAACACCCCCCTCCCTCCCCCCTCCCCCCCCCCGGATATCTGGAAAGTGTGAAGACTGCTGGTATGCCTATGCATAATATAAATCCCCTTCCCATTCCCATTGATGTTGTTGAAGTCAGTGGAGGATAGGTTGAATGTCAGGAGGAACCCTTAGTGAATCAGGCTTTGGATCCAATGGGGGTGGGTGTTCCTCGTGTTTTCCATGAGTGTGCTGAGGCAACTGGTAACCTTAGGTTGGACCTTATACCCCGTGCTACCACAAATCAGAGGGACTCAGGAAATTTGATGGAATCTTGACAACCTACTAGTACTGATGAAGATCACAGGAGCACTATTGATAGAGGTAAATCTTTGGTGTATGTTTAACCTTCTATTCAAAAGCCTAAAGCCAATCCCAGCAAGAAAAAGAGAAGGCAAATGAGAAGGAAAAATGAAGCAGGCTTAGCCAAAGAAAAGGCTATCACTACTGATGATAACCCAACACAGCCCACAATGAATAAAGATGCTTCCTCACCTATGGCAAAGGAAGTAGGAACTGATCCATATGTAGCACCCTCACCTCAATCTGAGGCAGTAGGTTCTATGGTTTATGTTGCACCCTCAACAATGCCAGCGGAAACAAGAAGTGTGATGGAGAAGAACCAACAAAACCTATCAGAGGAAGTAGGAATTGTGTTGCATGTAGCACCCTCACCTCTTGTCAAGGCAGTAGGAACGGGGGCATATGTAGCATTTGCACCTCTCATGGAATAAGTAGGTCCTATGGCTCATGTTGCACCCTTACCTAGGCTTGAGGAAGCAGGTACTGAAACACATATTGCACCTTCACCTCTGATAGACCAAAGCCAGTTGAACAAGTTTTTCCCTTCAAACCTGCAGGAGGATGAATACTTATATATTCAAACTGAAGAAGAAGTTGAATTTGGTGATGAACCTGATGATGAGCATAGTGAAGATTTTGAGGAAGATGATACTAGTAATCATCTTCTTACTGCTTTCAATGGTGATACAGAAGCCACCAAGGTTATAAATTCCCAAAGCCTCTCCCCCATAAATAAACCAACCCCCTACACAAGAAGACAAGCAACCGGTTCGCAAGTTCTACCAAAACACACAATCCCAAAGCATTTTTAATGATTAGTACAATCACTTGGAATGCAAGGGGCATCAGAACTTGTGGTGCCATTGAAAGACTCAGAACCTTGAAAGACTTTCACAGACTTTCCCTCAAATCTGTTCTAGAACCATTCCTTGAACACACTCACCTCAACCACTATAAAATCACATTATCAATGCAAAACTCAGCTTCCAATATCAACAATAAATATGGATCTTCTGGGATCAGGAAATCAATGGTATAGTCATTGCTCGGGATGAGAAACAGTTAACAATAAAGCTCTAGCATACTGAAGCAGCAGATCTTTTTCGAATTACAATTATATATTCTAAGTGCAACGCCATTCAAATAAGATCTTTGTGGGACACTTTGAGACAACAATCAACTTCATGCACAGTTCCCTGGTGTGTAATTGGTGATTTCAATATAATTTCATCCATAGAGGAAACGATAGGGGGCCTTCCCTATCAAATGAACAAAAGTATGGAGTACCTAAGTATGATTGAAGATTGTGGCTTGGTGAATCTGGGATTCTATGGTCCTAAATTCACTTGGTATAATGGAAGAGGACCGAGTTTCATTGTTTGGAATAGGTTGGACAGGGCTCTAGTGAATGACAATTGGCTGACATCTTACCCTCCTACCATTGTTACCCATCTATCCTCAACAGGCTATGATCATAATCGCTTACTACTGGGGATGAATGTGACACAAGACACAATCAAGAAATATTTTAAGTTCCTCAACTGTTGGGTAGACAATGCAGGATTTCTGCCACTTGTCCAGGAAATCTGGAAACATGAAGTTAAAGGTAATGCCATGTGAATTTTTCACCAAAAACTCAAAAATGCGTCAAAAGCTTTGAGCATTTGGTTAAGACAAGAATATGGGGATATTTTTCAGATAGCAAAGGACTATGAACAACTGGTCAAACAGGCAAAAGAAAAGTGGATACAGACAAATGATGCTACTGATAGAATGGCATTCCAAGAAGTGACATCACAATATGTTAAGTACATGAAATTAGAGGAATCCATTTTGAAGCAGAAAACTCAGCTCCAATGGTTTAAAGAAGGTAATGCTAATTCAAAATATTTTCATAATCTTTTAAGAGGAGGAAGAAGAAAGTTATTCATCCATAATATGAAAGACATAGAAGGCCAGTGGGTGCAGGGGATGAGAAAATTGGAGAAGCTTCATGTGAGTACTTTCAGAACCTTTTCATAGAAACTGGAGGTACTACTAGAGAAGATCTTCTCACATGTATCCCATATCTAATCACAGATGAAGGCAATGAGATCCTAACCAGGAATCCAACTATTGAAGAACTGAAAGCAGTGGTCTTCTCAATGAACCCAACTAGTGTTGCAGGTCCAGATTGCATGAATGGGAAATTTTTCCAGACTTGTTGGGACATCAGCAAAACAGACCTCCTGCAAGTTGTATTAGCCCTCTTTGGTGGTTCTCAGATGCCAAAGTACATAACCATTGCCTGGTTCTACTTCCAAAATTTGAATTCTCCAACTCCCTTAATGAGTTCAGGTCAATCGGCCTCAGCAACTTCATCAACAAAGTCATCTCCAAAGTCATATGTTCCAGATTGGCACCCATTCTGCCCAGAATTATCTCAGACAACCAATTTGGATATGTCAAAGGTAGGAAAATTTCTGAGAATATTATGCTTACACAGGAAATTGTGCAAGTCATAAAAAGCCAAATACAGGGTCTAATGTGGTGATAAAGTTAGACATGCCCAAAGGCTATGACAGAGTATCATGGGGTTTCACATGCATTATGTTAAGAAGAATAGGCTTCAGTGAAATGATTATAGACATGATATGGAGGACCATATCCAACACCTGATACTCAGTTATCATCAATGGAAATAGATGTGGTTTATTCCATTCAACCAGAGGTCTCAAGCAGGGAGATCCACTGGCCCCATCCATATTCATCATAGGAGCAGAACTCCTTTCTAGAATGTTGAACATGCTTACTTCAATGGATTCTATATGGAGAAACGGGGTCCACAGATCAATAATCTGAGCTTTGCAGATGTCATCATTATCTTCACTTCAGGAGGTAGAGCATCATTGCAAAAAATCATGGAAGTCTTCGGTACATATGAGGACATATCTGGGCAGCAAATAAACAGAAAGAAAAGTCACTTCATGGCTTCTCCTTGTGCCTTTCCTGCAGCTATCAGAAGAATTCAACAGGTTACAGGTTTTACCAAAAAAGACTCCCCCATCACCTACCTGGGATGCCCCTTATTCACAGGAAGGATGAGAATAATCTACTTCAACACCATGGTATCCAAAGTAGTGAGTAGGATCAAAGGATGGCAAAGCAGAAATCTTTCATATGGAGGCAAAGCGAACTTGATTAAATAAGTGATGCAGTCACTCCCTACACATCTCCTCTCAGCATTATCCCCTCCCAAAACAGTGTTATAACATACTGAAAAACTTGTTGCAACTTTTTTTTCTGGGCTATGGACAAAGACAAGAAAAAGTACCATTGGTCTTCTTGACAGAAACTCTCCTTCTCACTCACTGAAGGAGGAGTTAGCTTTAGGTTTATGGAAGACATATACATAACCATGGAGTTCAAACAATGGTGGCTCTTTAGAACTAAACTGTCTTTTTGGGGAATTTTCCTTAGAGCAAAGTATTGTCAAATATAAAATCCTATTTCCAAGAATGGGACTTAGGGAAGTCACAAGCATGGAAGAAAATTATGGTCAACAAAAAAGAAGCTGAGAAGAACATACATGGAGATTGCATTCTGGTAACTGCAGCTTCTGGTGGGATAACTGGTTGGTAATAGGTGCCTTGTCTCAAAACAGAACAGAAGGAGGAAGACCATGAAATATCACTTTATCCTAATTCTAGGAATCAGGGCACTGGAATTCGGAGAAGCTGAATGATACTGCACCTGTCCTTAAAATTGCCTTCATCCTTCACCCCCTAATTTACCATAATCCAAATACCCTTGACCAGGCTATCTCGGTTCCTAATGACAATGGAAACTTCACCTGCTCACCAGCTTGGGAAGTAATCATAAAGAAGAGGCCCATCCGTTTTACTAACAAAATGACTTGGCACAAAAAAGATAGCCTTCAAATAGTCCTTTTGCTTATGGAGAGCCCTTAGAAAAATATTACCAACATATTATAGGGTTCTCTCATTTAGAAATCCTAATGTTTCCTTATGTGTGTGTTGTCAAAGACATGGTGCTGAGAATGTGGAGCACATATTCAACGCATGCCATTTTGCAGCAATAATGTGGAGAAAATTTGGAGGAGCAGTTGATATCCAAACAGAAAGACTACCTCACAGACTACTCCTAATGAAATGGTGGCTGCTTAAAAGACAACATGAAGTCCAAAAACTCTTGCTGGAACCTATGGAAAAATAGATGCAGTGCAAAATATGGTAGCAAACAGTCGTCCTTGGCTAGAGTCTTGGTTGCCATCAATACTGATATCCATCTCCTTATCAAGACCAACTACCCCTATGTTAAATGGCCATTGTAATGGACTGACATGTACCAAGCCACTGAAGATATATCCCATTAAACCAATGTTCAGCAAGTTGCCTGGAGGATACCAGCACAAGAATTTGTTAAAATCAACAGTGATGGCAGTGCACTTACAAACTCAGGGAAGATAGGTGTTGAGTCCATCATCAGGGATCACAGAGGTACATTTATCCATGCTTTAGCAGGCCCATTGGGTGAAGGAACCAACAATCAAGTAGAGATAGAAGCATCAATTATTGAGATCAAATGGTGTATAGACAATGGTTACACCAAAGTGCACCTTGAAGAAGATTCAGCTTTACTCATTCACTATCTCACCAATGATACTATACCACCATGGGCACTGAAAATACTGCTACTGAAACTGAAGCATTTATGTGATCAATGTGCACCAACATGTTTCTCATTCTACTTCTCATGGGTATCGATGACAATCACACAACAATGTGAGCAGCCTTAATTTTCGAAGATCGAATGATCTACAACAACAAAGAAACCAGTAGCAGCAACTGCTGCACCAAATGTTGCAGCAACAGCAGCCTCAACAACAGACAAGCACTATGTGTGCCCAGCAGGTTTTCACTAACCAATTTGTTCTTTTTTTGCAAGTACAGGGTTCCATCTCAGTATATTGGTATGATTCAAGGTGTGGTATTATCACTTCATGTGCTCAATCTGTTGAATAAATATCAATATACATGGGATACTCAGGCTCAATCCTTTTCTAGATTTAGGGCACCTTAATGGCATATTAGATTCTTGTAGCTCCTGATGCCCACTTTCTTCTGTCAACAAATTCTTTTGGCCATTGCATTCCTTGACTTTGGGCAGTGTTATAGATGACATACGATTACAATCCCGAAGCAGCAGTTTTTCTGAATTTTTGGAGTTGATTTGACAGTTTTTTGCACACCTTTTGGCATGTGTTTTGGCTACTTTCACAATGGCTTCCACCCATGTTCAAGCCAATATGAAGTTAACTCTGATATATCCTTCACTCTATCCCCTATGCTGTTGTATTATACTTTTGTCTTTTCACATAGGGAGAAATAGTGTTCATTTGTATCATAGGAGAAAATGTATATGGGATAAGCTCCCCAATTCTAGTTTCATAGTTGACCTAACTTTACTTGGTTTTTGTACATCATTAGGCTACCAATTCTTTTTATCAAAATGGTACCCCCCCTCATTATGGGTCTAACTTCACATACTTGTAAGGTATCAAATGGCTATAGATTTAGTAAACATCTGGTATCATCCATTTATCTTGAGCTAAAGTTTATGTCCCCCTCCTTTTTTGTACTTTAGTTTTATATATATGTGAAAATCAACCCTAGGAAGAATTCCTAGTGGATTCACCAAATAAGTACCCATTATAATTCAATTTACAACAATTTCAAACTCTACTCGAAAAGTCAATAAAATCACCCTTGTGCCCACCTGCCCGGATTTCGAAAATTTTCGAAGAAAAACATTACCCATCAAGAACTCAAATATATAATGTATTCTAAATCCCATGCACAAATTTGTGGTCAAAATCCAAAAATACCAATTTTTAGGCTTTTCTTCAAAATACAAAATTTCTACCAATTTTCATCTATAAATCCATATACAAATCATGTATTTAACTCACAATGTGCGGGAATTACTTACCTCATAATAGATGATGAAATCTCCTATTCAAAAGCTCCAAAAATCATCCAACCAAAATTAAATATGAAGGAAAATTGGTCAAATCTCGACTTTAAAATGACACTTCCCAACACTACCCTGTTCGCGATCGCGGAAACACCCTCGCGATCGCGAAGGCCAAAAGCCAACCGCCCAGAAATTCTACTCCGCGATCGCGATGACCTTCCCGCGTTCGTGATGCCTCCACGTCCCACTCCTTCGCGTTCGCGATCCTTGAGCCGCATTCGTGATGCCTTAGCGCCACCAGGCCCAGCTCCCAATTCCTTCTCCGCATTCGCGAAGCCCGTTTGCGTTCGCGTAGGACACCTCTGCCCCTTCTCTGCATTCGCGAGCCCATAGTCGCGTTCGCGATGCACAATTTCCTCCCTACCTCTAGCTTCTGTTCGCAATCGCAATCGCGCCCCTTCAACCGCGTTCGCGATGCTTACCATGAACACCAGAAACCAGCAACATCAAAACATCACAACTTGGTCCAAAACCATCTCGATTATCACCCGAGGCCCCCGGGACCCTGTCCTATCATACCAAACAGTCCCAATACATGAAACAAACCTACTCGATGCCTCAAATAGCATCAAACAATAATAAAAACATGAAATTTCACTCCAATTCAAGCTTAGTAAACTTAGAACTTCAAACTTCTACATTCACTGCCGAAACCTATCAAATCAAGTCAGATTGACCTCATATTTTGCACACACGTCATACTTGACATTACAGACCTACTCCCACTTTCAGAATTCGACCCGGATATCAAAAATTCCACTCCCGGTCAACCTCCCAAAAACCTTCAACTTTCCAACTTTCGCCAAATGACTCTGAAATGACCTACGGACCTCCAAATAAACATTCGAACACGCTCCTAAGACAAAAATCAACAAGTATAGCTATTCTCGGGCTTGAAATTCCAAACAAACACCGATAGCATTAAAATACACTTCAATCCAAATTTATGAATTCCTTCCAAAATGCCAACTTTTCACAATAGGCACCGAAACGCTCTCGGGTCATCCAAAACCTGATCTGAATACACGCCCAAGTACAAAATCATCATAAGAACTTTTTGGAACCTTCAAATCCCAATTTCAAGGTCGTTTAATCAAAAGTCAAACCTTAGTCACTTCTTCCAACTTAAAGCTTCCGAAATGAGAATTTTCTTTCCAAATCAACTCCGAACTTCCTAAATTTAAGTCCGAACACGCGTACAAGTCATAATTCTTGAAGTGAAGCTACTCAAGGAATCAAACCGTTGAATGACGCATTGGAGCTCAAAACGACCGATCGGGTCGTTACATCAATAAAGTTTAACTTTTGTTTAAACGATATCACAATGGTGTTTTAATGGCTCCAATAGGTTTGTATGGTTATTTTTTATTTAGGTGTATGTCCAAATTTGAATTTGGAGGTTTGTAGGTTGATTTGGTCCTATTTGGAAAACGTTAGAAACCTGAAGGTTTGGAATGTTCATAGGTTTGACTGGGAGTTGACTTTGCTGATATCGGTTTTGGATTGTGGTTCTAGGAGTTGGAATAGGTTTGTTGTGTCATTTGGTCCTGTATTCAAAATTTGAAGTTATTCCAAGTTGTTTAAGCTTGCTCGGCGTAATTTTTGAATTCGAAAATTTTGATTAGTTCATTAAGTTTTGATTGAGGTGCGATTGTGATTTTGATGTTATTTTTTGTGATTGAGAATTCGAGTATGTCCATGTTATAAATTCAGATTGGTTGGTCTGATTTGACACCGAGGTGCCTCAGGTGTGATGTGAATGTTATAACATGTACTTTTGGGGTGAGACTAGGGTGCTTAACATGATAAGGAGGTTATGTTATGAATTAGGTTAGTCGTATGATAGTCGTGTGTTATGTTTTGATGTCAAGCAAGTTGTGGAACAAAAGTCGATGAAAGTTATCACAAGTTACATTCATAAGTTTTACTGAAAGTTTGGGTCAAATGTAACTGCAATTTTCTTCCAATATACTTAGAGTTATAGGGTGTTCCACCCATCAAATTGAATCTCTATGAGTATATTTTCTGAGTATAAAATCATTTATCAACACGACATCATAATAGATAGATATATGCATTTTTGCGAGACTGCGCAAGATGCTAGGTGACAAGTAGGTGTGTCACCTACTTGGTTAAATGAAAGCCCAAAAAGAGGCAATTTAGGGTCGGCCAAAGAGATTATTTAAGGTTTTATCTCATTCAATATAACCCTCATTATATATCACAAATAAGCCGACCTAAACCCTTGCAAATTTCCTCCCGAAAAGTACTCACTAACCCTAATTGATTTTTTCTCCCTTTAAAGTTGGGGGTAAAACCTAGAATTTGAAGAACCAAGATAAGGGCTGAGTTATCCAACAAATAAAATTATCTCTTTCATCATTTTTTATGTTGTAAATTCATGGTAATTAGTTCTATAATTGTAAGAACTCACGAGACGGTGATCGAAAGCCGTGAATTCGAGTTATTCACTTATATCGAACTGTTTTGTGGACTCTTTTGTGCTGCTGTTGGGCTGCGTATTTTACTACTGTATTGTGGATTTTTTTAGGAGTAAGGGTGTGGAGAAACACCACATAGATGTAGGATGGTGGTATGGCCGTTCGTCGTAACATTTCCGAGTAGTTTGACACTACAACGGTGGTTGTTTTGTGTATGAAGAGATTGCGGTGTGTTGGGTTGTTTTGTAGTATTTTATGGTGTATATAAGGCTGGAAAATGATGTATATATGGTCTTGTGTTGTTTGTGTTATCTTGAATTTGGAGGAAGTAAGGATTATAGGGGAGATGCTGCCCGTTTTTATACAAAATAAACTTGTCGTTCGTTGTGCCATAGTTGTACCTTTCATAACTTAATAATAGTATTATTATCATTGTTGTAGATTAAGGTGCGAAGAGTCGAGTTCAACTTGGTGAGTGGAAAGATTGTGATAAGGTATGTTAAGGCACTTCCTTCATTCTTTTGGCTTAATCTAAAGTGAAACGAACGTAAATGATATGCTATTTCATAACGAATCTACTCCTAGCAACTAAGGATGTCCATGTGATTCTTTCCTTACAAAGTTATTCTAAGAAAGTAAGTATGATCCTTGAGTCCTAGTGAAGTTCATATTGATGGTATGATGTCCATAATGTTAATCGAATGTGCAACTACCTTACGTCACTCTGAAAGGTTTAGAGCTTGATTACATGAGTCCAGTATGCATTATTTATAGTATCTATTTTACTCTACCGAGTCGCGCTATATTCGGCCGGGTATGGTACCTATTGTGCAATCACTGATTAGTTGGGTTTTACCGAGCTCCACGTGGCCGGGTATGATTCTACCGAGCCTTATGGTGGCTGAGTATGTTTTTGCCGAGTCCTCTTCGAGGCCGGGTACGATATGATGATGGTGATGCCCACAGAGGCTAATGTTTTTAAAAGATTATTTATATATATGTATCACGCATTTCATGTCACTATTTCTCAGAGGCACTCAGATGCTACAGGTTGTATCTCCTATATCTCTCTTTACAATACTGTTCTTATTTATGCTTTTCTGCCTTACATACTCAGTATTTTATTCGTACTGACGTCCCTTTTGTCTGGGGACGCTGTGTTTCATGCCCGCAGGTCCCAATAGACAGGTTGATAGTCTTCGTAGTAGGCTATTATCTCAGCAGAAGGCATTGCTGCACTCCACTTGCTCCGGAGTTGCCTATTTGGTCAGTATGATTGGGACATGTATTGACTAGTATAGTGGGGCCTTGTTCCGAACTTTATGATGTTTATGTACTCTTAGAACCTTGTAGACAAATGTCAGGTACATGGATACTTGTATGGCCTTATCGGCCTATGTTTTGAGTTTACAAATGATCATGTCATACTTATAGGCATGTATGTCATATGTATAAGTTTCTATATGATGTTACGTCGTCCTATGTCTAGCATTTCCTTATGTTTTATTTTGGTTATGTCATGATGACCCTTTTGGCACATTTACCCATGGTAGTACGATAAGAAAGATATGTTACGTTGGTACTCGATTGAGTAAAGTATCGGGTGCCCGGCGCAGCCCTCTAGTTTGGGTCATGGCACACTTAACAACTAAGATTCTAACATATGACTATTTAAATTGTCACCAAACATAAAGAAGCAACATTATTATTAATGTAGAAATAAAAAGAACAATTAACTGGCTTCTCCGTCAGCATCCCATGCGGGATAATTTTGTTATTTTTGGCTACATCGGCTGTGAGAACATGAAAAGTGTGGTGACTCCATACTGTTTTTACGGTGTCGTTGAGTCTCAAAGTGAAACTCTTTTTGTGGGAAGCGAATAAGGTCGTCCTTGGCCTCGAATCTACTCTCTTGTCTCGAAAGATCCAAACGAGCTAGAATATCTGTCACGGCCAAAGTTCACCAAGACAGAAAGAAAGTTAAGAACAATGAAAATAAAAATTCTAGTGTTTGAGCAGAGGTGGATTCTTTCCTAGACTCAGTATTTTGACAGTGTAAAGTGGTGAGAGTAAAGTGGTGTTTTTTTCTCCCTTCCACCTCTCTTTTGTCTGAAAATAAAATAGGGTATTTATAAAGGAAAGTTAGGGTTCTTTGAGATATGATTTTGGGCTGGATGTGATGACCCAAGGGGTCAATTTAAAAATTTAGACTCCGTTCCATGCTTAATATCCATAAAAATACTAATTTTAAATACCTTGATTTACGTGCGCAGTCCGGGCATAAAACCGGAAAGCTTTTATGTGAAAATATGAGAAATAGTAATTTCTAGAGTTGAAATTTAATAAAAGTTGACTTTGGTCAATATTTTTAGTAAACGGACTCGGATCTGTGTTCCGACGATCCCGGGAGGTCCACAGAAAAATATGGGACTCAAGTGTATGCCCGAAAATGAAACCCGAGGTCTCAAGCCTTAGAAATTAATTTTTGAAAAAATTATTTTGCTGAAATGTTTATGAATTAAAGAAAAGAAATAATGTTTGAAATCATTGTTATCGGGACCGTATTTTTGTTCCGGAGCTCGGTACAGATTTGTTGTGAGATTTAAAGGTTAACTGTGAAATTTGGTGAAAAAACGGAGTTCGTTTGACGTGATTCGGACATCCGGTTGAAAAATTATGAACTATAAGAGTTCTTGATGAAAATGAGGATTTTTTGAGGTTTAATTCGTGGTTTTACCTATTATTTTCATGATTTGATCGCACGAGCAAGTTTGTATAATATTTTTAGACATGCGTGCATAATTTGTTTAGAGCCCCGAGGGTTGGGGTGAGTTTCGAGTAGGTTTCGGAGTGTTAAAAGTGAGAAAAACACTGTTGGTGCACCAGTTCTGGTGTGCCCGCACATGCGAGCCTAGGGCCACAGGTGCGAGACCACAGGTGCGCTCACTTGGTCTGCAGGTGCGGCCACCTCACAGATGCGGACACCTTCTCCGCAGGTGCGGACCCGCAAGAGCGGTCAAACCTCCGCATGTGCGACCCCCAGATACTTAAGCCATTTCCGCAGGTGAGATCCTTTTTCCGTACCTGCGGGCCTGCAGATGCGACCCAAGCACCGCAGGTGCGAAGGTCGACTCCCTAGCCCTATAAAACCCAAATTTAAAACAAGCAAAACCCTTTCTTCTCCAAATTTTCGAAGTTTACTGCCCTAAGAGAGAAATGCTTCATCAAGTATTAGCCCCAAGTCATAGGTAATCAATTCTAAACATCACACTTCCAAATCCTTATTGTTTTTCATCACCTTTAAATCAAAAAACTAAGAATTTTCATGGTAAAAATTGAGGGTTTGGGTAGATTTAGCGAATTTTGTAAAAATCAAATTTTTACATCGAATTGAGATCGGATTTCAAAACTAATAGTATATTTGGGTTTGTGGGTGAATGGGTAAACGTAATGTGGTCCGAACCCCTAGTTTAAACCAAGCGGGCACGGGTCGGGTTTTCACTTTTTTGAGAAAAACTTAGGAAAAGTCATGTTTTTCAAAAAAGTTAGTTCCTTTAGCATTAATTGATGATATTGAGTTAATTATGATTAGATTAAATCAAGTTATAGGTGAATTCAAAAGGAAAAGCCGTAATTGAGAGTGAGTAGCCTACGAAATTGAGATAAGTGTTTCGTCTAACTTTGACTTGAGGGAATAGGAATCCCCACTTGTTTGCTATATGAAATTCATGGGCGTGGTGTATAGGTGAGGTGACGAGTATCTATGCATCACCCAATTTTCCTGATAAACATGATCCCATTACCGTACCCAACTTAATTGATGTTTGTCTTAATTGTTCTATGTTCATCATTGTTTCTATGACTAGTTGGCCTTGATATTTTGTTGTTAAAAGTTGTTGTGATTATTTTGGAAGAGTACGGGGTGTTTAATTGGTCCCCTTGTGATAAAGAGAGGTTGAGCAGTTTGGCACTTTTTTTGGAGATATATATATATATATATATATATATATATATATATTATTCATGTTAGTTTCATTAGATTATTTCCATTTGTGTTGTAAATGTGTTAGAAGTGTTGGTTGTTATCTTGATTTTATCATGGTATGTGAATACTGAGTTGGGTTGACAGTGTTACGGTGATTACATATATTCTAGCTGGTTTTATTGTGGGATGATATTGTTTAAAGCTTACGAGCTATATTGTTTTCTGTTTGAAATTGTTGAAACAAAATTGACTGTGATAAGGGGGATGTGATAAAGGTGGATAATTGATTGTGATACGCGTGAATAACTAATTGTGATACGGGTGAATAAATTAATTGTGATACGGGTGAATACATTGATTGTGATATTTTGAATAGGTGAGATCAGGTTGCACGTCGCAACAAGACAATTAATATGGGGAATAATGATGCTTTACTGATTATTAAATTTTAAGGATTTGGAAATTCTTGTTTTACTCTACAGTTTTCTTATATTTCGTACATGTGATTATTCTAAAGTAAAGTTTGGAAACTTGGAGATTTACTTGAGTATTGGTTATAGTTGAGACCTGAAAAAGGGCTGCTGACTTATTTTATTGTTGTGCAGTATTTGTTTATTTGTTCAGGTTCCTTCCTTGCTTTATTATTTATGTTGTCACAGATTATATTGTTAAAGCCCCACCGTAGCCTCGTCACTACTTCGTCGAGGTTAGGCTCGGCACTAACTCAGTACATGGGGTCGATTGTACTGATACTACACTCTGCACTCTTTTGTGCAGATCCAGGTACTAGCCAGCAGTAGAGATCGTTAGAGCATTCATCTATCCACTCGGGGACACGAGGTATATCTGTCAGCGTTCGCAGATCCCGAGAGTCTTCTCCTATTTTTATAAAATTGTTTTTAGTATATTCAGAACAGTTACACTATTTCTTTCAGCCTAGTATTTGTAGTATTCTTTAGTAATTCGTGAATTGTGACACCAGACCCTGGGTAGTCTCAGAGTTATTTATATACTTAGTCCGTGGTTCGTTTTATTAAATTGCTTATTATTCTATATTTGGATCATTTCATTGGAAATCATTTAAATTAAGTTTACTATAAATTTATTCATTTAGGCTTAAGTAAATAATCAAAGGAAATTAGTGAATTGAATTCTAACATTGGCTTGCCAAGCAAGTGTGGTTTTAGGCGCCATCACGATCCCTAAGGTTGAGAATTTGGGTCGTGACACATGACCTCTTGAGCAGAAATTTAAAATCAAGAGTTGAATTTCAATAAATAAATAAAAACCCGCTTGAATCCGAAAGTTGAAGCCTTCACGTGATTTGTTCAGGTCCCATCCGAAATGATGAAATCTCAACTGAAGCAATGGGATTTGGTGCGTCTTTGAGCATAAGAGTGGAAAGATCGTCTCTAAAGAGTTGGGTTACGCCAAATGGGAGCAGCGGAGGACAGATCTTACACTAAAAATTGGAGACACAAAGTCTAGTCATGGTTTACAGATATTGGCATTTTGCTAGAAAAGGAAAAAAAAATGAGAGAAGGTGGAGATAGTGTATGATTTGGGGACAAAAGAAACCCTAGTTGATGATGTATTAAGATAAGAATTTCAGGGATTAGGCTTTGAACTAAAGAAGAATAAGTGGGTTGAGGGTTGGGCTTGAAATGGCCTTGAAATTCCTTGTCACGACCCGAAATCCCACCTTCGGGCCATGACTGCGTCTAACGTTGAACCCGCTAAACAAGCCAACGTTTGAACTAGATAAACTCATTAACAACTAAACTGAACGGGATGACAAGGGCAACTATAATTAACAATATGAAAGTTAACAAAATTACAAAAATAATATAGCAAGCTTCGAAGTAAAACCCATAAATATAACCCAGAACTGGTGTCACCTACACATGAACTGTCTAAGAGATTACTAAATACAAAGGTCTGAAATAAGTACATATGACTGTCTTTGAAACTATAAGATAAGACAGAGCTGAAAGTGAAAGGTAGAAGGTGATGCCAAGGCCCACGAATGTCTGCGGGTCTACCTCGATGTCTCCTGTATGAACTGATAAAATGCTCCGACCGTTAGTGACCACCGGGTCTAGCTGTGTAGTCTGCACAGCATAAAGAAGTGCAGGTGTAGCATCAGTACAACCGACCCCATGTACTGAGTAAGTGCCGAGCCTAACCTCGGCGAAGTAGTGATGAGGCTAGGACCGACAACAATATATGTACATGTGCAATTCTATATAATAATAGGAAAATGTCGACGGAGATAAGCAAGTAAAACAGATACGGGGAGAACATGCTTGGGGTAAAAGGGGCAACATAATGCTAGCACAGTAGAACAGGGTAATAACTGAATTATAACAAGTAAAAGCAGAAATTTAACTTCTCAGAATAGATAGTGAACAGCAAAGAAGCACGGCATGTCCCCTCGTGCGTAATCTCGCAATCGCTCGGCACGGAATGTCCCCTCGTGCAATAAATAGTCAACGATCAACACGGCATGTCCCCTCGTTTGATAAATAATAAACAATCAGCACGGCATGTCCCCTCGTTCAATAAATAGTAAACAATCAACACAGCATGTCCCCTCTTGTGATAAATAATAACAATCAGCACGGCATGTCCCCTCGTGCGATAAATAATAAACGATCAACACGGCATGTCCCCTCGTGTGATAAATAATAACAATCAGAACGGCATGTCCCCTCGCGCGATAAATAATAAACGATCAACACGGCATGTCCCATCGTGTGATAAATAGTAACAATCAGCACGGCATGTCCCCTCGTGCGATAAATAATAAACGATCAACACGGCATGTCCCCTCGTGTGATAAATAATAACAATCAGCACGGCATGTCCCCTCGTGCGATAAATAATAAACGATCAACATGGCATGTCCCCTCGTGTGATAAATAATAACAATCATCACGACATGTCCCGTCGTGCGATAAATAATAAACAATCAACAATATAATGTGAAAATCAACAATAAGAAGTCTCAAGTATATGGGGATACTCAATAAAATTCTATCGTCCCGGCAAGGGACTTAGCTATGACCAATCCTTGCATCAGGAATATAATTTCAACAGTAAAAGCCTCAACTGAAACAAACAACACAATAACTCCCCATGTCATGAAACAACATCAAGGTATCACCTCTAAACCACCAATTACTCATAGTACGGAGAATATCAAGAACGCGGTACGATTCATCACAATTGACTCACGGGCATGCTTGACCGCAACATATAGGCATTCGTCACCCCGCCTATATATGGGACATGAATTACACATAGAAAATAAGACTCTATACCTAATCCCTCAAGCTAATGTTAGGCCAAACACTTGCCTCGGCTCCAAAATGCAAGTCAAGCCTCGATCACAGCCTTTCCTCTCGAATCCAACTACGAATCGATAATATCTAGACATAATTGATTTATCAACATCAATAATTACTCAATAAACCATTTCCAAAGCCTAATTATACATTTTCTATCATTCTTCCAAAAAAACTAAAATTTCGACCCCGGGCCTGCATGCTCGAATCCCGAAAATTCTTGGAGGAATCACTCACCCATAGCCTAAGGATCATTAATATGAAGTTTCTACTTGAATTCATAGCATTAAATGGACAATACGCCAATTTCTTAAGAGCCCTAATTTTCTATCCAATTCTTGATTTTTCCATTAATTTAGTAGGTAATCCCATTAATTATTCATGCATAAAACTAGTTTTAGGAAGGAATTAACTTACCTTATCAGTATCTAGGTCGTGGTGTGCTCCTCCCAATCTCACAAGTCTATAATGGGGTTTTTGGTATGAAGGAAATGAAGGAAACCCGAGTTTTGCACTTTAAAAATAGTGTGCCTATAGGGGTTTCCGCACCTGCGACCCTGGGACCGCACATGCGGTCCCGCACCTGCGAGGAAATGGCCGCACCTGCGAAAAATTGCTTGGGGAGCTGGGTTCGCACCAAATGGTCTACATCTGCAGACGATGCGCACCTGCGAGGCCTGCGGTCCCGCACCTGCGGTCACACCAGCTACAGCTGCACCAGCAGTGTTTTTAGCTGGTTTTTGGCCTCATGCGGGACCGCAGGCCTCGCAGGTGCGGTCACACCAGCTACAGCTGCACCAGCAGTGTTTTTAGCTGGTTTTTGGCCTCATGCGGGACCCGGGAGGCACCTGGGCCCACCCGAGCCCCCGTCCAAATATACCAACAAGTCCCAAATCATAATGCGGACTCGCTCGAGCCTTCGGAACACCTAAAACAACGCAAAATCTCAAAATCACACCCCAAGAACCCCTAAACCCATAACTTTAGAGACTTCAAGTTCTTGATCTCTATAAACATGTGCCGGACCAACCTATACGACTTGGAATGACATCAAATTTTGTAGACAAGTCATAAATGACATAACGGAACCATTCCCGGTCCCGAAATTCCGTTCGGACTTCTATAGCATAAAATCACGTTCCATACCAAATTTCCAATTCTATGAAAATCCTCAAAACTTCATTAACTCTCAATTTCTCATTTTTGATCCGAAACATGTCAAATCAAGCCCGTTCCCTAACAAATTTCACAGATAACTCAAATAACACATATTGAACCTTTTCCGTACTCCGGAACTATAACACGGCCCTGGTAACGCAGGTTTCAGATCGAGGTTAATTTTCATAGCCTTTATTATTTTTCAAAAAACAATTTTCTTTAAAAATTCATTTCTCGGACTTGGGTCCTCGGAATTCGATTTCGGGCATACGCCCAAGTCCCATATTTTCCTACGAACCCTCCGGGACCGTCAAATCACGGGTTCGGGTCCCTTTATCAAAAATGTTGACCAAAGTCAACTTTATTCAATTAATTCACATAAATTCAACTCTTTATCAAGTTTCCACATAAAAGCTTCCCGGCTATGCGCCAGGGCTGCGCACGCACATCGAGGGGAGATTAACGAAGGCTTTCGGGGCTTCGAAACATAGTCATAATTAAATGTACATAAGATGACCTTTTGGGTCATCACAATCTCCACCTCTAAAACAAATGTTTGTCCTCGAACGGACAAAGAAGGTACCTGAATCTGGGAAAAGGTGAGGATATCGGCTCCGCATATCGGACTCGGACTCCCAGGTAGCTGCCTCAACAGGTTGACCTCTCCACTGAACTCGAACCGAAGGATAACTCTTCGATCTCAACTGACGAACATGTCGAGCTACTATGGCTACTGGATCCTCCTCATACGATAAATCCTTGTCCAACTGGACACCGCTGAAATCAAGCACATGAGAGGGATTCGCAATATACCTCCGGAGCATAGACACATGAAACACCGGGTGCATGGCTGATAAACTCGGCGGGAAGGCAAGTCTGTAGGCCACCTCTCCTACCTTATCCAAAATCTCAAATGGACCAATGTACCTAGGGCTCAACTTGCCCTTCTTCCCGAACCTAATCACGCCCTTCATAGGCGACACTCGAAGAAATACCCGGTCTCTAACCATAATGGCCAAATCTCGAACTCTACGATCCGCATAACTCTTCTGCCTGGACTGAGTTGTACGCAGTCTATCCTGAATAATCTTCACCTTGTCCAAGGCATCCTGGACTAACTCGAAACCCAACAATCAAGCCTCTCCTGGCTCAAACCATCCGACTGGGGACCGACATCGTCTACCATACAACGCCTCGTACGGAGCCATCTGAATGCTCGACTGATAGCTGTTGTTGTAGGCAAACTCAGCTAAAGGCAAGAACTGGTCCCATGAACCACCAAAATCAATAACACAAGCCCGCAACATATCTTCCAAGATCTGGATAGTACGCTCGGACTGTCTGTCTGTCTGGGGATGAAATGATGTGCTCAGCTCAATCTGTGTACCCAACTCTCGCTGAAAAACTATCCAAAAGAGGGAGGTAAATTGAGTACCTCTGTCTGATATAATAGATAAGGGCACACCATGCAATCGAACAATCTCTCTCATATATATCCTTGCCAACTTCTCCGTTGAATATTAAACTGATACCGGAATGAAGTGCGCTGACTTGGTCAGCCTATCCACCACAACCCAAACCGCATTAAACATCCTCTGAGTCCGTGGGAGTCCAACTACAAAGTCCATGGTGATACGCTCCCACTTCCACTCAGGAAGCTGAATCAGCTGCATCAAACCATCGGGTCTCTGGTGCTCGTACTTAACCCGCTGATAGTTCAAGCACTGAGCTACGTAAGCTACAATATCCTTCTTCATCCTCCACCACCAATAATGCTGCCGCAAGTCCTGGTACATCTTTGCGGCGCCCGGATAGATGGAATACCGGGAAATATGGGCCTAATGTAGTATCAACTCACGAATATCGTCAACATCAGGCACACAAATACGGCCCTGCATCCGCAAAACTCCCTCATCATCAATCGTAAACTGCTTGGCACCTCTGTACCGGACTGTATCTCTAAGAACACATAAATGACGATCATCATACTGCCTGGCCCGAATCTGGTCATACAATGAAGAACGGGACACGATATGGGACAACACACTGCCAGTCTAAGAAACCTCCAACCTCACAAATCGGTTGGCTATAGCCTGAACATCCAACGCAAGAGGTCGCTCCCCGACTGATAAATAAGCTAGACTGCCCATACTGACTGACTTCCGGCTCAAAGCATCGGCCACCACATTGGCTTTCCCCATATGATAAAGAATGGTGATATCATAATCCTTCAGCAACTCTAACCACCTTCTCTGCCGCATGTTCAACTTCTTTTGCCTGAATAGATACTGTAAACTCTTATGATCCGTAAACACCTCACATGGCACACCATACAAGTAATGCCTCCAAATCTTCATGGCATGAACAATCGCTGCTAACTCCAAGTCATGAACTGATAATTCTTCTCATGGACCTTCAACTGACGAGAATCATAGGCTATGACTTTGCCGTCCTGCATTAACACTGCACCAAATCCAACCCGCGAAGCATCACAATACACGGTATACGGCCCTGAACATGTGGGCAAAACTAACACTGGTGATGTGGTCAAGGCTGTCTTGAGCTTCTGAAAGCTTGCCTTACACTCATCCGACCACCTGAACTGGGTACCCTTCTGGGTCAACCTGGTCATCGGGGCTGCGATAGATGAAAAGCCCTCCACAAATCGGCGATAATAACCCATTAAGCCCAAGAAACTCTGAATCTCTGTAGCTGAAGTGGGCCTAGGCCAATCTCTGACTGCTGAAATCTTCTTAGGATCCGCCTGGATACCTTTTGCCGACACAACATGGCCCAAAAATGCCACCGAACTCAACCAAAACTCACACTTAGAAAATTTAGCATACAACTGACTATCCGTCAGAGTCTGGAGGATGGCTCTAAGGTGTTACGCGTGCTCCTCTCGGCTGCGAAAGTATATCAATATATCATCAATGAAGACAACAACGAACGAGTCCAAATAAGGCCTGAACACCCGGTTCATCAACTCCATAAAAGCAGCAGGGGTATTTGTCAACCCTAATGACATCACCAAGAACTCATAATTCCCATAACGAGTGCGAAAGGTCGTCTTAGGTACATCAGACGCCCTAATCCTCAGCTGATGGTAACCCGATCTCAAGTCTATCTTGGAAAACACTGTAGCACCCTGAAGCTGGTCAAATAGATCATCAATCCTCGGCAGAGGATACTTGTTCTTGATANATACACATCCTCATTGAGCCATCTTTCTTCTTAACGAACAACACTGGAGCACCCCAAGGAGAAACACTAGGCCTAATGAAGCCTTTATCCAACAAGTCCTGCAATTGATCCTTCAATTCCTTTAACTTTGGCGGGGCCATACGATACGATGAGATAGAAATGGGCTGAGTGCCCTGAGCCACCTCGATACAAAAGTCAATATCCCTATCGGGTGGCATACCTGGCAGGTCAGCAGGGAAAACCTCAGGAAACTCACGAACCATAGGCACTGGCTCCATAGAAGGAACCTCAGCACTTGAATCACGAACATAGGCCAAATAGGCCAAATAACCCTTCTCGACCATACGCCGAGCCTTCATATAAGAAATAACTCTGCCAGAAGAATGGCTAGGAGACCCTCTCCACTCCAAACGAGGCACACCTGGCAAGTCCAAGGTCACTGTCTTGGCATGACAGTGCAGAATAGCATGATAGGGAGATAGCCAACCCATCCCCAATATGATGTCAAAGTCTACCATATCCAGAAGCAAAAGATAAACATGAGTCTCCATACCACCAATAACTACCAAGAAAGCACGGTAGACTCGATCTACCACAATAGAATCACCCACCGGGGTAGACACATATACATGAGCACTCAGGGAATCACTGGACATGCTCAAATAAGGGGCAAAATATGAAGACACATAAGAGAAAGTAGAACCTGGATCGAATAACACCGAAGCATCTCGGCTGCAAACTGATACCGTACCTGTGATAACTGCGTCAGAGGCCTCAGCCTAAGGACTAGCAACGGGGTGGAGCCCCTCCAACCTGCTCATCTCTGGGTCTACTTGCTACGGTTTTACCCTTACCTCTCATGACCTTCCCTCCACCTCTATGAGTCTGACCTCCACCTCTAGCACCACGACCTCCCCTAGCTGGCTGAGGGGGCGAGGGTGCACCTAATGCGGGAACCATGGCACGGGAACCCTGATAATGGCAAAACCTGTAAATATGCCCCATACCGCCGCAAGTGTAGCAAGACCTCGGCTGCTGAGAATACTGACCCTGGAACTGTCCCTGACGACCAGAATGACTACCCTGAAGACTCTAAATCGGCGGTGCACTGATGGAAGTTGATGATGCACTACGGGATGCCTGGAGTGCTGACTGATAAGGCCTAGGGGGATGACCTCTGCCAAAGGAATCTCTGCCTCCAGATGAGGCACCACTGAAACGGCCAAAGTGATGAGGTCTCTTGTCAGACCCCTGACCACCACCCTGGGATAATACCATCTCAATGCATCTGGCCACATCGGCTGCATCCTGAAAGGAGATATCAGTACCCATCTCCCTAGCCATTTGAAGTTTGATGGGCTGGGCCAAACTCTCAATAAATATCCGAACCCTCTCCCGATCACTGGGAAGTATCATAAGTGCATGCCTGGCTAGAGTGATGAACCTGGTCTCGTACTGAGTGACAGACATAGATCCCTGCTGGAGGCGCTCAAACTGCCTCCGAAGATCCTCTCGCTGAGTAATGGGAAGAAACTTCCCCAACAATAACTCGGAGAACTGAGCCCAAGTCAAAGGTCAGACCCAGCTAGCCGGGTCAATCAATAGTCTCTCCACCAAATCTTAGCGGTGCAAGAAATACGAAATGTAGCAAAGTCAACTCCATTGGACTCCACAACGCCCATGTTCCGAAGAAGCTCATAACAACTGTCTAAATAATCCTGGGGATCCTTTGTTGGTGCACCAACAAATGTAGTAATGAATAACTTGGTGAACCGATCTTATCTCCATAGGGCATCTGTTGACATAGTCGCACCCTCAGCTGCCGGTGCCACAATACCCGGCTGAGCTACTCCAGCTGCCTGAGGTGCTGGAGTCTGAAACTGAGAGGCAACCTACTCTGGGGTATGAATAACAGGAGTCTGGGTCCCTCCCCCAGCTTGAGAACCAGCTGGTGCAGTAGGAAGAAGACCGGCCTGAGCCACACTCTCCACAAGTCCCACCAAGCGGACTAGAGCGTCCTGAAGCACCGGGGTAGCAATGAACCCCTCTGGGACCTGAGTTTGTCCAACTGGGACTGTCTGAGTAGGAACTTCACCGACAAAGTCTACCTGTGGGCCCTCTACTGGGGCTGCTGCTCTGGACTGAACCCTGCCCCTGCCTCGGTCTCTAGCACCGCCTCGGCCTCGGCCCATCGTGGGAGCTACAATAGGAGGATCAAGTTGCTGGTCGGTCGATGAGGAAGCACGCGTCCTCACCATCTACGAGGGAGTAGGATAGAGACTCAATTAGTATTTAGAATTTAAATAGCACGACAGAGAATGAAAGATATGAATCTATTCCTAACTTTAAAGCCTCTGGGGGATAAGTACAAACGTCTCCGTACCGATCCCTCAGACTCTACAAAGTTTGTCCATGAGTTGTGAGACCTAAGCAACCTAGGGCTCTGATACCAACTTGTCACGACCCGAAATCCAGCCTTCGGGCCATGACTGCGTCTAACGTTGAACCCGCTAGACGAGCCAACGTTTGAACTAGATAAACTCATTAACAACTAAACTGAACGGGATGACAAGGGAAGCTATAATTAACAATATGAAAGTTAACAAAATCACAAAAATAATATAGAAGGCTTCGAAGTAAAACCCATAAATATAACCCAGAACTGGTGTCACCTACTCACGAATTGTCTAAGAGATTACTAAATACAAAGGTCTGAAATAAGTACATATGACTGTCTTTGAAACTATAACATAAGACATAGATGAAAGCTAAGGGTAGAAGGTGACGCCAAGGCCCACGAATGTCTGCGGGTCTACCTCGATGTCTCTTTTATGAACTGATTAAATGCTCCGACCGTTAGTGACCACCGGGTCCAGCTGCGTAGTCTGCACAACATAAAGAAGTGCAGGTGTAGCATCAGTACAACCGACCCCATGTACTGAGTAAGTGTCGAGCCTAACCTCGGCGAAGTAGTGACGAGGCTAGGACCGACAACAATATATGTACTTGTGCAATTCTATATAATAATAGGAAAATGTCAACGGAGATAAGCAAGTAAAAATGATACGGGGAGAACATGCTGGGGGTAAAAGGGGCAACATAATGCTAGCACAGTAGAACAGGGTAATAATTTAATTGTAACAAGTAAAAGCAGGAATTTAATGTCTCAAAACAGATAGTGAACAGCAAAGAAGCACAGCATGTCCCCTCGTGCGTAATCTCGCAATCGCTCGGCACGGAATGTCCACTCGTGCAATAAATAGTCAACGATCAACACGGCATGTCCCCTCGTGTGATAAATAATAAACAATCAGCACGACATGTACCCTCGTGCAATAAATAGTAAACAATCAACACGACATGTCCCCTCATGTGATAAATAATAACAATCAGCACGGCATGTCCCCTCGTGCGATAAATAATAAACGATCAAAACGGCATGTCCCCTCGTGTGATAAATAATAACAATCAGCACGGCATGTCCCCTCGTGCGATAAATAATAAACGATCAAAACGGCATGTCCCCTCGTGTGATAAATAATAACAATCTGCACGGCATGTTCTCTCGTGCAATAAATAGTAAACGATCAACACGGCATGTCCCCTCGTGTGATAAATAATAACAATCAGCACGGCATGTCCCCTCGTGCGATAAATAATAAATAATAAACAATCAACAATATAATGTGAAAATCAACAATAAGAAGTCTCAAGTATATGGGGATACTCAATAAAATTCTATCGTCCCGGCAAGGGACTCATCTATGACCAATCCTCGCATCAGAAATATAATTTCAACAGTAAAAGCCTCAACAGAAACAAACAACACAATAACTCCCCATGTCATGAAACAACATCAAGGTATCACCTCTAAACCACCAATTACTCATAGTACGGAGAATATTAAGAACACGGTACGATTCATCACAATTGACTCACGGGCATGCTTGACCGCAACATATAGGCACTCGTCACCCCGCCTATACGTTGGACATGAATTACACATAGCAAATAAGACTCTATACCTAATCCCTCAAGCTAAGGTTAGGCCAAACACTTACCTCGGCTAAAAAATGCAAGCCAAGCCTCGATCACAGCCTTTCCTCTCGAATCCAACTATGAATCGATAATATCTAGACATAATTAATTTATCAACATCAATAATTACTAAATAAACCATTTCCAAAACCTAATTATACATTTTCTATCATTCTTCCAAAAATACTAAAATTTCGACCCCAGGCCCGCATGCTCGAATCTCGAAAATTCTCGGAGGAATCACTCACCCATAGCTTAAGGATCATTAATATGAAGTTTCTACTTGAATTCATAGCATTAAATGGACAATACGCGAATTTCTTAAGAGCCCTAATTTTCTACCCAATTCATGATTTTTCCATTAATTTAGTAGGTAATCCCATTAATTATTCATGCACGAAACTAGTTTTAGGAAGGAATTAACTTACCTTATCAGTAGCTAGGTCGTAGTGTGCTCCTCCCAAGCTTATAAGTCTCTAATGGGATTTTTGGTATGAAGGAAACCCGAGTTTTGCACTTTAAAAACAGTCTGCCTACAAGAGTTTCTGCACCTGCGACCCTGGGACCACACCTGCGATTCCGCACCTGCGAGAAAATGGCCGCACCTGCGGAAAATGGTCTGGGGAGCTGGGTTCACACCTGCGGAGTTGGGAGCCGCACTTGCAGTCCTGCTCCTGCGGAAAATGGTCCGCACCTGCGGAAGATGCGCACCTGCGCCTGCGGCTGGGCAACCGCACCTGCGGTCACACCAGCTACAGCTGCACCATCAGTGTTGTTAGCTGGTTTTTGGACTCGTGCGGGGTCCGGGAGACACCTAGGCCCACCCGAGCCCCGTCCAAATATACCAACAAGTCCCAAATCATAATACAGACTCGCTCGAGCCTTCGGAACACCCAAAACAACGCTAAATCTCAAAATCACACCCCAAAAACACCTAAATCCATAACTTAAGAAACTTCAAGTTCTTGATCTCTATAAACATGCGCTGGACCGACCTATACGACTCGGAATGACATCAAATTTTGCAGAAAAGTCATAACATTCCCGATCCCGGAATTCCGTTCGGACCTCGATAGCATAAAATCACGTTCCAAACCAAATTTCAAATTCTATGAAAATCCTCAAAACTTCATCAACTCTCAATTTCTCATTTTTGATCCGAAACATATCAAATCAAGCTCGTTCCCTCCCAAATTTCACAGATAACTCAAATAAAACATATTGAGCCTGTTCCGGGCTCCGAAACCATAACACGGGCCCAGTAACATAGGTTTCACATCGAGGTTCATTTTCATTGCCTTTATTATTTTTCAGAAAACAATTTTCTTTAAGAATTCATATCTCGGACTTGGGTCCTCGTAATTCGCTTTCGGCCATACCCCCAAGTCCCATATTTTCCTACGAACCCTCCGGGACCGTCAAATCACGGGTCCGGGTCCGTTTATCAAAAATGTTGACCAAAGTCTACTTTATTCAATTAATTCTCATAAATTCAACTCTTTATCAAGTTTTCACATAAAAGCTTCCCGGCTACGCGCTCGGGCTGCGCACGCACATCGAGGGGAGATTAACGGAGGCTTTCGGGGCCTCGAAACACAGTCATAAATAAATTTACATTAGATGACCTTTTGGGTCATCACATTCCTTTCTTCCTAGTAATTTTTTGGGCTCCTTAATTTAATTTAATTTATTACCTCTTTCAAATGTGTTATATAATAATAATAATAGTATTAATAATAATAATTATTATTATAATAATAATAACAACAACAACAACAACAACAATAACAATAGTAGCAATAGTAATAGTATAATAAAATTGTAATACACAAGAATAGTAATTGTAATAGTAATCTTAATAATAGTAATAATTTTTATGATCATATAATAACAATAACAATAACATTTTTTTAGATAATTGGAGTAGAAATAGATATTAATACCTAATACAAGTTATAGTACACGATAACAATAAATGTACTAAAAATAAGGTATTTAAATTATTAATAACTTAGAAGCTCAAGGAAATTAATTGGGAGAAAGGAGTGACAAAATTGAATGTCAACATCCACGAGTATGAAATTTGATATACATCGCTCATGTACATGTAATCTTGTATATCTGCTTTTTGTGTGATATGGGTTGGATTGGTAACACGTGATTTGTCCGTGCAATTGAGTTATTATGGCACGTGTGTTGCCCGTGCAGATCCAAGAAATGACAGCACATGAATTGTTCGTGCGGCTGTGATTATTGGCACGTGAGTTGTCCATGCGGTTGTTATTATTGGCACGTGAGTTATCCGTGTGTTTGAGATATTACTAGCATGTGAGTTGTTCATGCAACACGTCAGTTGTCCATACAGCGTGTGGATAAGTCCCCCTAGGGTCACCCTCCCATATTTCTCTCTTGATGGTGTACACGCGGTATGAGGAAACTTGGTTAGCGGTTTGGTTCGGTTATTTCATTTCTTCTCTACTTGCAACTTTCCTTGGTTGTATACTTGTTTTATGAGCATATTATCTCTATATGCTAGATTGTTAACTGATAAAGAGTTTAGCATATTATCCCTGGTACATCGAGGTGACTTTATCTATGTTTTCATGATGTGATGATATTATTGTTGTGTACTTATGGAAATTCATGATATGAACAGGTTATTAGCGAGTATCATTGATAATTCTTGTCTCTATTACCTCGTTGAGGTTATTTATGATACTTGATGAGAACATGGGGTTGGTTGTACTAATACTACACTTTGCACTTAATTCTGCAGTTCCATGAGATTATGTGATCGTTTTTCCGAGTTGCCTAAAGATGAGGTAAAGCTACATTTCAACCGCAGTCTTTGGCGTCTCTTCCCATTTCAGTTGTTGTTTCCTTTATTAAGACATTATTTATATTTTGTATTTCTATGCTTGTACTTCTATTTTAGAGCTCATGACTCTGTATCACCAGTTCTAGGGATTTTTATATATCGACGTAGTTAATTATGTTATTAGTTTTAGACTTGTACTATTTTCGTTATTTCTATAATCATGTTCCATTTTCTTTATGTTCTATTTGCATAGTAAGTGATTTAGGTGTCATCACGACCGATTGGTGGTTTGGGATAGTAAAAAGTTGGTATCATAGCCTTAGGTTTCGTAGGTTTTATGAGTCATGAGCAGGTTTAGTGGAGTCTCGTGGATCGGTACGAAGATGTTTGTACTTATCTTCGAGAGGCTACCTCTATAAGGAAAAACTTCACTTTTTACATTCATGTGTCATGCAGATTTATTAATTTCGAAGTTTGAACCTTTACTCTTTTATTCTCTCACATATGGTGTGAACATATTCAGCCAGATCAGACGAGCAGGCACCAGCACCTCCAGTCAGGGCCATGAGAGGTCGGGGCTGAGGTAGGAAAGCAGAACATGTGGAGTCACCAGGTTCTCTAGTGAAGGAGTAGGTTCCGAATATTATTGAGCATTTTAGGCCAACTCAGACACCGGCGGTACCTATTGCTATACCTGGTCTTCAGAAGACTCAATCCCAGATATTGAGTGTGTACACGAGCTTGGTTCGGGCGGATATGATACCAGTTGCACTAACGACCTCTCAGGCTGGGGGAGGAACCTAGACTCGCGTCGCCCGTACACCAAAGCAGCTAGCTCAGGTTTATCAGACATCGAAGCAACTTGTGCAACACCACTCACATGACATCAATTCTCAATTTTATTCTTAGAGAAGTTTGTTCCATAGACTCGCAGAGAGGAGCTGCGTATGGAGTTTGAGCATCTATGCTAGGAGGGTGTAATTTTGACTCTGTACGAGATAAGATTCACGGAGTTGGAAAGTCATGCAATATTTTTGGTCCCTACTGAGAGTGAGAAGATCAGGAGGTTCATTCATGGCCTCAACTATGGTCTACGATATAGTTTGGCTCGAGAGGCCGAGATGGAAGCTAGATTTTATTGTGTGGTTCGGATTGTAAGGCATTTGGAGCATGTCTGTAGGCTTGAGCGAGAGGAGCGGGAGGCCATGAGGCCCCATGATTTAGATGGTTTTGGTGGTGCCTCATTTGGAGTTCAATCACATCATAGTATAGGTTGTCATTTTAGACCCGCTCAGGCAGCTTGTCAGATTCCTCGGGGTTCATCAGTTGGCCACAATTCATATAGTGCTCTCCCAATTCAGTCATCATTCAGTGCGCTGTCAGCATATAGTTCTTATCGTGCTCCATCAGCGCAAGGTTCCCCAAGCAGTAATTCGGGTTATCAAGGTCACCAACCTCTTCTGAGGAAGGGTTGATTTGAGTGTGGATACTTAAGTCATCTCAAAAGGGGTTTCCCCGGTTTCTTAGTAGATCCCACAATAGATCATGCAACCTATGGTTCAGCACCAATAGCTACATCACCCGCAAAACCAGCTAAGGGTGGGGCACAGTCAGTTCGAGGTCACCATGGAAGGGGAGGTCAGTCAGGTGGCAGACACGCCTGTTGCTATGCTTTTCTATCCAGTCTAGAGGCGATTACTTCTGACGTCGTGATCATAGGTATTGTTTTAGTGTGCCACGGGGATGCTTTAGAATTTCTGACCCTGGTTCCACTTATTTTTATGTGTCATCAAACTTTGCTCGTTATGCCTCGTGATTCTCTTGATATTCCTGTCAATTTATCTACACCGGTGGGTGATTCTATTATGGTGGATCATGTATATCAGTCATGTGTGGTTACAATTAGGCGTTATGAGACTAGAGTTGATCTTTTATTGCTTAGTATGATGATTTTGAAGTGATTTTGGATATGAGTTGGTTATCTTTGTACCAAGTTATTCTTGATTGTCACGCTAAGACCGTAACGTTGGCGATGGCGGGGTTGCCTAGGTTGGCATGGAGATGGTCGCTTGGTCACACTCCTAGTAGAGTGATTTCATATTTGAAGGCCCAACGGATGGTTGAGAAGGGATGTTTGGCGTATTTGGCCTTCGTGATAGATGTTAGTGTTTGATACTCCTACTATTGAGTCAATTACAGTTGTGATAGAGTTCACATATGTGTTTTCTTCAAACCTGTAGGGCATGACACCCAACAAGAAAATTGATTTTGGAATTGATCTGGTGTCGGGCACCCAACCCATCTATATTCCACCATATCACATGGCACCATTGGAGTTGAAAGAATTGAAGGAACAGTTATAAGAATTTCTTGATAAGGGTTTCATTAGGCCTAGCGTGTTACCTTGGGGTGCAATGGTACTATTTGTGAAGAAGAAAGATGGTTCTATGAAGATGTGCATTGACTACAGGCATTTGAACAAGGTTACTACTAAGAACAAATGTCCATTACCGCATATTGATGATTTATTTGATCAGCTTCAAGTGCTAGGGTATTCTCGAAGATAGACTTGATATCGGGGTACTATCAGTTGAAGATCAGTGTTTCATATATTCCTGTGATGGCTTTCAGGATTCATTTTGGGCATTATGAGTTCTTGGTGATGTCGTTTGGGTTGACCAATGCCCTAGCATCTTTCATGCACTTGATTAACATTGTGTTTCAGCCTTATCTTGATTCCTTCGTTATTGTGTTTATTTAATATATATTGGTGTATTCTCGTAGCCAGGAGGAACATGAGAAGCACTTGAGGATCATGTTGCAGACTTTGATGGAGGAGAAGTTATATGCAAAGTTCTCAAACTGTGAGTTTTTATTAGACTCGGTGACATTCTTGTGTCACATGATGTCTAGTGAGGGGATTAAGGTGGATCCGAAAAAGATTGAGGCAAATCAGAGTTGGCCCAAACCTTCTACCGCTACTGAGATCTGGAGTTTTCTAGGTTTGGTTAGGTATTATCGCTGCTTCATGGAGGGTTTCTCGTCTATTGCTTCTCCATTGACCAGGTTGACTCAGAAGGGTGCCACTTCAGGTGGTTTGGCGAGTGTGAGGAGAGCTTTCAAAAGCTCAAGATTGTCTTGACTACAGCTCCAGTTCTGGTTTTGCCTTCAACATCAAGTTCATACACAGTCTACTATGACTCTTCATTGGTTGGCATTAGGTGTGTATTGATGAAGGAAGGTAGGGCCATTTCTTATGCTTCGCGTCAGTTGAATCCCCGTGAGAAGAATTACCCAGTTCACGGATCACCGGAGTCTTCAACAGTTATTCAAGCAAAAGGACTAAAACTTGAGGACAATGTAGGTTGTTAGAGCTACTAAGGACTATAATATCACCATTCTTTATCATCCCAGGAAAGCCAATTTGGTGGGTGACGCTTTGAATAAGAGGCGGAGAGCATGGGGAGTCTTGATTTTATCCCATCTGGGGAGAAACCATTATATTTGGAAGTTTAGGCTTTGGCCAATAGGATCATGATAGAAGGGTTCTTACTTGTGTTGTATCACGATCGTCCTTGTTTGAGTGCATCAAGGTGCATCAGTATGATGATCCCCACTTGTTTGTCCTTAAGAACATGATACAGCACGGTGATGCCAAGGAGGTGACTATTCGTGATGATTGAGTATTGAGGCTTCAGGGCAAGATTTGTGTGCCTAATGTGGATGGGTTGCATTAGTTAATTCTTGAGGAGGTCCATAGTTCGCGTATTCCATTCATACAAGTGTCGCAAATATGTATCGTGATTTGAGGCAGTACTATTGGTGGAGGAGGAAGAAGAAAGATATTGTTGAGTACGTTGCTACATGTTTGAAGTGTCAGCAGGTGAAGTATGAGCATAAGAGACCTGGTAGTTTGCTTTAGAAGCTTGACATACCAGAGTGGAAGTGGGAGTATATCACTATGGATTTCGTAGTTGGGCTTCCACGAAATGTGAGGATATTTGATGTGATGTGAGTTATTGTGGACAAACTGACCAAGTACTAAGAATTGGGAAAATGATTTCTTACACCAGTAATGAGCTTTCGTTCAGACATTGTCCCAATTACTGATATAAATTCATTATGTCTAAATTCTATGTTATATATGATATGTTGAGTATTTCTATTATTATCTAGAAGTAAACTGAATTGATATAGTATCACATAACAAATAAAATTCTAACATATGATTATTTAAAATATCACCAAACATAAGAAGCAACATTGTGATTAACATAGAAACCAAAAGAACAATTGACTGGCTTCTTCGCCAGCATCCCATGCGGGATAATTTTGTTGTTTTGTCACTACATCAGCAGTGAGAACATAAAAAGTGTTCTGACTCCATGCGGTTTTTACGGCGTCGTTGAGTTTCAAAGTGAAACTCTTTTTGAGGGCAGCGAACTAGGTCGGCGTTGGCCTCGAATCTACTATCTTGTCACAAAAGATAAGAACGAGCTCGAATATTTGTCACGCCCAAGTTCACCGAGACAGAAAGAAAGTTAACAACGGCAAGAGTAAAAATGGTAATGTTTGAGCAGAGACGGATTCCTTCATAGACTTAGTATTTTGACAGTGTAAAGTGGTGAGAGTAAAGTGGTGTTTATTGCTCCCTTTCCTTTGTTTTGTCTGAAAATAAAAGAGGGTATTTATAAAGGAAAATTAGGGTTCTTTGAATTTCAGTCAAAAAGACTCGCTTGAATTCGAACGTTGAAGCCTTCATGTGATTTGTTCAGGTCCCATCTGAAATGATTAAATCTCGACTGAAGCAATGCGAGTTAATGCATCTTTGAGCATAAGAGTGAAAACATCATCTCTGAAGAGTTGGGATACGCTAAATAGGAGCAGATGAGGACAGCTCTTACGTTAAAAAATGGAGACACAAAGTCTGGTCATAGTTTAGAGACATTGGCACTTTGCTGGAAAAGGAAAAAAAGATGAGAGGCGGTGGGGATAGCGGTTGATTTGGGGAGAAAAGAAACCTTAGTTGATGATGTATTAAGATTAGAATTTCAGAGATTGGGCTTTGAACTAAAGAAGAATAAGTGGGTTGAGGGTTGGACTTGAAATGGTCTTGAAATTCCTTTCTTCCTAATATTTCTTTGGGATCCTAAATTTAATTTAATTTAATTAGCTCATTCAAATGTATTATATTATAATAATAATAATAATAATAATAATAATAATAATAATAATAATAACAATAATAATAACAATAACTATAGTAACAATAGTAATAGTATAATTAAATTGTAATACACACGAATAGTAATTGTAATAGTAATAACTTTTATGATCGTAATAATAATAATAATAATAACAATATTGTTTTAAAAAATAGGAGTAGTAATAGATATAAATACTTGATACTAGTGATAGTACGCGATAACAATATATGTACTGAAAATATTAGTAATAAAAATAAGTTATTTAAATTATTAATAACTTAGAAGCTCAAGGAATTAATTGGAAGAAAGGAGGGACAAAATTGGATGTCAACATCTGCCCTTCTTTGATCAGAGACGATGTAAGAATTTTTGGACAAAGAAATTGACATAGTAGCCAATTTTGTTCCGACCACTAGGTACGGTCTGACTAACTAATATGTATGATGGGAAGATTATTTGTAGAATGAGGTTATGAAAAAATATTATGTTACGAATGGATTCTTATGGATTTGGAAACGGGTCACGAGGATGTTTGAGAGTGAAAATGTGCTTGTAGTATCCTATATATAAAATATGGTCGACAACATACCTTTGAGTAGGACCCTACTAGACATAGTTTCATGATACCATGTGATTGAATGAACCAACTAATTTTCAAAATTTTCCCTAGTGTCGAGTCATTATGACACTGAGATATTTGAGGAATGATGGGGTTGTAAAAGCGGTTGATTGAGAAAATGTAGTGGTGGATACGATGAAAAATTTAGAATTATTTGGATAACCTACATATCATGTGTTTGTAAGATATAGGTAGAGTGGAGTTAGAGAGTAGATCATTGATCTTTGCTTCTGAGTTTGATATTCCTCTTCAGCGAATTTGCCCTAGTTCACTACTAAGAGGTAGTTTCACGTTGTGCGTTTCCTGCTAAGCTCAAAAGACTAAGTAAAATTATTAGTAAATGATATATAAAAATTCCATAAGTCATAAAAATAATTTCATTAAAATGACACTTCTAAGCCGTTAATTTATCATAAAACAAGCCAAGTATTTTTAAAATAATATTTTGATCATGACTTGTGAAATTGGATTTGAGCCAATGATTCATGTAAGTGGTGTCTTTCAGCGATGATTTATGAAAATAAATCATTCAACCGCATGATTAATAAAATAAGGCATTTAAGTCAATGATTAATGAAAATGAGGCATGTAAGCCAAATGATGATGCAATTGAGGCGCTTTAGCCAAATGACTGATGAAGCTTTTTTATCCAAATGAATTAAGGTAATAAAAATATTTGCAGTACATTTGCAAAGAATTGTGTGGTGCATTTAAAAGTAATGGTGCAGTGCATTGAAATCATTTGTGTTTGTGCATTTACAAGCAATGATATAGTGCTTTTGAAAGCATGTGTGTGGTGCCTTTGAAAGCAATGGTACAATGAATTTGAAAGCATTATGTTGTGCATTTTTCAAGCACTGGTGCATTCGAAAGCAATGATGTGGTGCATTTGAAAGCCAATGTGCAATATGATTAAATCCATGTGCGATGCAGTTTGCATTAAAAAGTTAGTGGCACAAATAATGACCATCAGTGAAACTATCTTATAATCTCAAAATTGTATTTTAAAGATCATCATTCAAGAGGTGTAGTTTTCTAGAAAATATAAATAAGAAAATTCAAACCACTCGACGAATAGTCTTGGTAATTATACTCGTTATTGATTTTTCTGCTTCCGCTCTCTTGAAAATCTGCACTCAAAGAAAAATTATGAGTTTTTGGGGGAGGTTGATTCGTGTTGACTTTGATACTCTGGCATTTGATAATCTTGCGCTTCCAACTTTGTTTGGACTTGAAACCTCCGCCCAATACTGAATCTTGACAAACGAATAGTTTAGAAATTTTTGATGAAAAAGCAATTTTAGTAAATAAAAAATACATAAATATATAATTTCATAAAAATAAAGTTGTTTCCGAACTCTGCACTGCGACATTCTTGTGAAACAAAGTGAACGTCCTCATTTGAAATCCTGTCATTCATCTTGCTTGACCATCCTTTGTCGATGACTGATTCCTCCTCATGACGACCCTTTTAAAAACTGCCTCAATTTCCGATTTGGGGGGAATATTGAATTTTGTTATAATGAGACCGAACCCACAGGTTTAACGACCCGGTTTTTCATTTTGAGAGTTACCGCCCCGATCCCCTAATAACTGTTTCTCCCATGTCTAATTATGCTATTGAAACTTTTTCGAGCATTGAGTGGTGAAATCCGGAGTGATTTTGGACACATAGTCCTTAAATGTGGATTTTAGCTTTTGAAATCAGGCTGTAGCTAGAACTGTATGAAGACGGATCCGGAATGGAATTTCTTTGACTCCGTTAGCTCCGTTGGATGATTTCGGGGTTAGGAGCGTGTTAAAAATGTGTTTTCGAGGTCGGTTGTAGATTTAGGCTTGAATTGGCGGAAGTTAGAATTTTGGCGACGCCTATAGGTGAAATTTTGATACCGGGCTCGGAATGGAATTCTGAAAGTGACAGCAGGTCCGTAATGTCATTTTTGACCAGTGTGCAAAATTTTGAGGTCATTCGGATGAGTTTTGACGTGATTCGGCATCGAATGTGGATTTTAGAAATTTCATAAGTTCTTAGGCTTGAATCTATGCATATTTGATAATTTTGATGTTATGAGGTGTGTTTTTAAGGTTCGGCCAAGTTTGAATGAAGTATTAGGGTTGGTTGGTAGGTTTGATTGAGGTCCTTGGGGCCTCGGGTGTATTTCGGATGCTCAACGGGTTAAATTTAGACTTAAGAATGCATCAGATTTTTGTTGTTCTGGTTTTCTCTTGTGCGTTCGCGTGGGGGTAGTTGCGAACGCATAGGCATAATGGGCTTCAGGGGTTTTTAGTGCTTCGCATTCGCGGATGGAAGAGTGTGTTCGCATAGGCATTGTCAGACGCTGCATCGCGAATGCGGGTACCTGACCGCGTCCGCATATTGTTGACCTGTGGGTCCCAGGGGTTGGGTCGTTACCCTTCGTGTTCGCAGGTCTGGGACCGCGTTCGCAGAGGGTTAGGAAGCTTGAGGTTCACGTTCGTAGGCCCTCATCCCCGTTCGCATAGGCCAATTCTGGGCGCGTGTTCCTTACCCTTCGCGTTCGCGATTATCCTTCCGCGAACGCATAGAACAAATGCCTGGGCATTTTAAAGACCCAAATTCGAGGATTTATGTTATTTTCACCATTTTTGAATTTGAGAGCTCGGGGGGGCGATATTTGATGACTTTTGCACCTGGGCAACTTGGGTAAGTCATTTCCACCCAACTTAGATCAATTTCCATGATTCCTAACTTAAATTTGGTCCTTAGAATTCGAATTTGGGAGGAAAATTTGGGAAAATATTAATAATCTTCATAGACCAAATTATTGAGTTTTGAGTGGGTTTTTGACATCCAATTTGAGAGATTTTTATATGATTAGACTTGTGAGTTAATGGGTGTCCGGAAAATATATTTTTTACCCGATTCCGAGACGTGGGCTCGGGGGACATTTTTTGCGAATATCCTAATTTCGCGTATTAGCATCGAACTTATTAGTTATTTTGTTTCATTGAAGTGATATTTACATTATGCAATCGAATTGAATAGATTTGGGCCACCAGAAGTTGGATACTCGTGGCAAGAGCGTGGTACTGAGTTGATTAGCGCAATCAAGGTAAGTGGCTTGCCTAACTCTGTGTTGGGGATTTCCCTTAGGCATTTTTATACTGATTTTGTTATGTGGACGCCGTGTACGTGAGGTGACGAGTGCGTACATGGGGTCATTGTTGCTAAAATTCCACTTTTCCTTCCATGACATAACTCAATTTCATTACTATAATACTGCTTCATGTTATAACTGAGTAGTTAGCGTAGGAATAAGCATGTCTACCTGTCCTTAATTGAACTCCTCTTATTTGCCACTAATTGCTCCATGCTTAGGTAGTTTTACCTTATTCTTGCATGTTAATTACTTGAACTGTTTAATTAAATTGTATCCGATAGACTTATGCATTGCATATTTAAATTAGGACTACGGACCGAGATCCGGGAGCTTTTTCCGTGTACTGCATTGCATATTTAAATTGGGACTACGAACCGAGATCCGACAGCTTTCCCCCTATACTGCAATGCATATTTAAATTGGGACTACGGACAGAGATCAGGGAGCTTTCCCTATGTACTGCATTGCATATTTAATGTTGAGATATATGTTGTGCTGAGCCGAGAGCTATCTTTATTTGTGATGAACCAAAAGGTCATCCTAAGTAAATTTAGCTAAATATGTGTTCCGAGGCTCCGAAAGCCTCTGTTAATCTCACATCGATATGTGTGCGCAGCCCGAGCGTGTAGCCGGGAAGCTTCTATGTGAAAATTTGATGAAAATGGAATTTTTGTAACAATTAAATGAATAAAGTTGACTTTGGTCAATATTTTTGGTAAACGGACCTGGACCCGTGATTTGACGGTCCCGGAGGGTCCGTAGGAAAATATGGGACTTGGGCGTATGCCCAGAATCGAATTCCGGGGTCCCAAGCCCAAGAAATGAATTTTTAAAGATAATTGTTTTCTGAAAATAATAAAGGCTTTTGAAAATGAACTTTGATGTGAAAATCGTGTTACCGGGCCCGTATTATGGTTCCGGAGCCCGGAACAGGTTTAATATATGTTATGTGACTTATCTGTAAAATTTGGTATAAAACGGACTTGAAATGACGTGTTTCAGATCAAAATTGGAAAAAATTAAGCTTGATGAAGTTTTAAGAAAATTCTATGAGTTTTTTAATCCATTGATTTTGGTGATATTTTGGTGATTTAAATGCTTGAATAAGTCCGTAGGATGATTTGGGAGTCGTGTGTGTTTTTGGTTTTTAGCCCCGAGGGCTCGGGTGAGTTTCAGGTAGCTATCGGGGTGTAAAAGAGTCAAAAATCAGGTGTTTTGACTGGTTTCTGGTGTCTGATGTTTCCTTCAGTGCGATCGCACTAGAGTCCATGCGATCGCACAGAGTAATCGTGGGGTCTGGGGTCAGGGTCAAAATGGTCGGTGTTATCACAACATTCAGGTTGCGATCGCGGAGGGGTTTTGGGGAGTTACTGTGCGGACGCGGGGTGTGATGTGCGACCGCACAGGGTTAGCATAGGCCTGGGGGCTGGGTAGCATAAGACTTGTGCGATCGCGTTCATGCTTCCGCGATCGCGGAGCTTAAAGTCCAATACACTGTGTGATCGCATCCCTACTTCCGCAATCGCACAGGTATAATTTCTCCAGCTATTTTAAAAGCTCCAAAACAGAATACTAATGTAGCGACCTAGCCGGTCGTTTTGTGTGTTGGGACTCCGTTCCTGTGAATGGCTCTTTCCATAGNAGGAACACTTGGTTCCTGAAGGCTAGCCTATTTGGCTAATTTTGGTTCCGAGCAGCATTTTGAGCAAACGACCTCGGAATCGAGTTCTGACAGCTCCAGCAGCTCCGGATGATGATTTTGGACTTGGGAGTGTATTCCCTCGGGTTTCTGATGACCCGAGAGTATTTCGGCACCTGAATTGGAATTCAGGATTTCATAAGATTTGGAATTCAGCCTGGAATTCGACCTCGTGATATCATTGTCCCAATGGAATTCCGGAACTAGCAATAGTTCTGTATAGTCATTTATGACTTGCCCGCAAAATTTGGGATCATTCCAAGCAGTATAGACCCGTTCGGCGTATCGGTGAGCCATTTGAATTTTCTTGAAATCCTAAGTTTGAAACTAAGGGGTTTTGGAGGGTGATTTCTAGTTTGGATGATGTTTTTAGTGTTCTGGGAGCTCGAGCAAGTCCGTCATGTGATTTGGGACTTGTTGCTATAATTTGTCGAGGGCTCAGGTGGGCTCAGGGGTCCCCCGGACCCCAATCGGGGCCAAAAACCAGCAATTGCATAGCTGGTGGGAAATTTACTGGTGTGACCGCACCTGCGGTCCATGAGCCCCGTTCCATTGGTCGGACGATTGTGAGGCAATCTTTCAGAAGCTCAAATCAGCTTTGATATCAGCACCAGTTCTTTCATTACCTTCTGAGTCAGGGCCCTATACAGTATATTATGACGCTTCACGCGTCGGGTTGGGATGTGTTTTGATGCAGGATGGCAGAGTTATTGCTTATGCTTCGCGGCAGCTGAAGGTTCATGAGAAGAACTATCATGTTCATGATTTGGAGTTGGCAGCGATTGTTCATGCTTTGAAGATATGGCGGCATTACCTGTATGGTATATCTTGTGAGATCTATACGGACCACCGCAGTTTATAGTATTTGCTTAAGCAGAGAGATCTTA